>JAFBJS010005863.1:5377-33616 GCA_016785265.1 Paraplagusia blochii | reverse complement strand
GGGGGAAAAACACAGACAGGAAGGTTTGAGGAAAAGCTAGAGAAGCCAGACTGAGATGGTTTGGACATGTTCAGAGGAGGGGCAGTGGTTATATTGGGAGAAGAGTGCTAGACATGGAGCTACCAGGTAAGAGACGAAGAGGAAGGCCAAAGAGGAGATGGAGGTGGTTGAGTTGGAGTTGAGGATGCGGAGGACAGGGTGAGATGGAAATTGTTGACTCGCTGTGGCAACCCCTGAAAAATGGGATAAGCCGAAAGGAAAAGAAGAAGTTGTTACAACTCTGTACATCACCCGTCTTGTAAATTGGCACAAGGACCCTTTTCCTCCACTTATCTGGCATCTTGTCTGTCTCTTTGAACTGAATTCTATTGAACAACCTAGTCAGAAAATTTTCCGCTACCTTCCCTAAACACTTCTATGCCTCCAGTGGTGTGCCATTTTGACCAAATGATTTTCCACTCTTCTCCTAGTAGATGGTGATAATAGGCTATGTTACTTCATAAGTAAGCTGCATGCCGCACATGGTAATTGCAATGAGTGACACATTTGGATCCTGAACCCAAACCACAGCAGGTAAAGAAAATAGCAAAGAGGGTTGGGCTCCCTGAGACATTAAAGCTCCACAGAGGCTGAACCAGCTCTTTTATATGGCAAATTAAAACTAACTGTGGGTGGTTGACATTGGAAAGATGTTGAATATTGGTGAGGAGAGCCTATTCCATGAGTATCCTCATCCTGTTTGTCCTTAAAATCTCTCATGATTAGTGTTCACATTCATTGCATTGGATCTCGTTTACGAGTTATCTGCTGCTTGTTCTGATTTGTTCTTTTTCCTGTATGAGGAAATAACTTGCTGCATCATGCTGAAAACGCCTGTGTTCAACATATCAGTACATACTTGTCTGAGCAGGTCAGACTGCAGCAGAGCTCCCTCTCTCCCCTGTAACTCAAACCACAGTGTCATATGGTTTGTTGCTGCACCTGTCCACTGCTGTATTCTACTTCTAAATGTGTTCAACAAAACAGAGGACATACATGTTAAGACAGGGGTGTCGCCACATTTTTGTTCATGGACTATACAGGGAATTTGCCTGAGTAGAATTAACTCAGATTGAGAAAAATTTTACTCAGTTAAATATAACATTTGGTCCCTATCTAAAAAGAGTACCACAGATGCAATATTTGCCTTGAGGAAATATACAGAGATGGTCAGAAGGAGCTTCACTGTGTTTTTGTGGATTTAGAAAAGGCCAATGACCGGGTTCCAAGGGAGGAACTGTGGTTTTGTATGAGGAAGTCAGGAGTGGCTGAGAAGTATGTTAGACTGGTGCAGGATGTGTATGAGAACAGCACAACGGTGGTGAGGTGTGCTGTTGGAAGACAAAGGACCTTAAGGTGGAGGTGGGACTTCACCAAGGATCTGCCCTGAGCCCCTTTTTGTTTAAGACCTGGACCTGATGCGCCAAATCGCGCCTCTGCCTTGGGGAATCCTGGTCGTCGGGCCAGGCGGTTCGGTGACGGGGTGCGCAGAGCACCGCAGGGCGGGGTTCTGGTTCCAGACCAACCGTACTCCTCTGCCTCTCTGTCTCTTATACACATCTAGATGTGTATAAGAGACAGGTACATACTTGTCTGAGCAGGTCAGACTGCAGCAGAGCTCCCTCTCTCCCCTGTAACTCAAACCACAGTGTCATATGGTTTGTTGTTGCACCTGTCCACTGCTGTATTCTACTTCTAAATGTGTTCAACAAAACAGAGGACATACATGTTAAGACAGGGGTGTCGCCACATTTTTGTTCATGGACTGTACAGGGAATTTGCCTGAGTAGAATTAACTCAGATTGCCTTGAGGAGATGTACAGAGATGGTCAGAAGGAGCTTCATTGTGTTTTTGTGGATTTAGAAAAGGCCTATGACCGGGTTCCAAGGGAGGAACTGTGGTTTTGTATGAGGAAGTCAGGAGTGGCTGAGAAGTATGTTAGACTGGTGCAGGATGTGTATGAGAACAGCACAACGGTGGTGAGGTGTGCTGTTGGAAGGACAAAGGACTTTAAGGTGGAGGTAAGACTTCGCCAAGGATCTGCCCTGAGCCCCTTTTTGTTTGAGAAAAGGGGCTCAAACAAAAGAGGTCAGACAAGAGTCTTCATGGACAATGATGTTTGCAGATGACATTGTGATCTGCAGTGAGAGCAGGCAACAACTAGAAGAGAACCTAGAGAGGTGGAGGTTTGCACTGGAGAGAAGAGAAATGAAGGTCAGTCGTAGCAAGACCAAGTACATGTGTGTGAATGAAAAGGAACAGTGGAGAGGTGAGGCTGTAAGGAGCAGAGGTGGAGAAGGTGGAGGAGTTCAGATACTTGGGCTAAACTGTTCAGAGCAGTGGAGACTGTGGAAGAGAGATGAAGAATAGAGTACAGGCAGGATGGAACAACTGGAGAGTTTAACCACAGCCCTGTAAATAGACATCACTGTTTCAAGAATTGGTATGTAAATGAATTTATCCTTGACAATGGTCTGGCCAAAATTTCCAGTTTTCCTTATTAAATGTGTAGCAAATCGAGTTCCTAAAACATATACAATTGGATCAATTTTTCCCAATTTCTCAGAAAAATATGACATTCTCTTGCCCTCAGTTTTTAACGGAAGAAAAGTATCCAAGGCATTCTGGAAACAATGATCAATTTTAGAATCAACAAAGCTTTGAACACGTTTTGGGTGATCAAGGTCTTCAATCACTTCTTGTACAGTACTAACAGCAAAGTCGATAGTTCTTACTGGATTGCCAACACGTTTAGGTTCTGCCACAATATTAGCACATTTTTTGGCAATGTGGCTTTCTAGTAGTACAGCCTCTAAAGATAAACTCTTCTCTGGCCAGCCAGTCTCCTCTGATGAAATGGATTTTGAGAAAGTGGAACATTCCCCACTACTAACATCAAAGGTCTCATTTGCACAAAACTTACTGAGATGCTTTCTTAAACCTGAGGAACTATGGTACACATGATATATAGTCTCTATGGGCACATTTTAACTTCAGACCTTTACCTGAACAAAGTCCATGAACAGGTTTGAAGTGTCGTATAAGGCCATTAGCATTTGCATGTCTCTTTTGACAAATAAAACAAATCATATTGTCTAATGCAGCTTTGGCGCCCTAAGCTCAGCCTCTTGGCCTGACTATGGTCATTTCAACATCAGTGTCATAGAGGGCGGTTTGCAAAAAGGTGTACACATTGGTGAGCTCCTGTCAATAAGCAGTGGTGAAAACATAATGAGCTTTTTAAAGCAAATGCAGCCAGAGAATTGGAAGACTTGCATGGCAAGGCTTGTTTGTCAACAACAATGAAGTAAGACTGGGTCATACTTTGTATTGTATTGTATTGTATTGTAATGTTGTGTGTTGTTAGATCATACTCTGGCCTCTAACTGTTGTCCCTCTGGGTGTCCGCCCCGTTGCCGTCACTAGCACACCTCAGTGAGTAGCCCAAGTAACCGTGGTGCACTATGCGACCACACCCATTCGTGACAGCTCACCTCTCATGATCCTGGCACTTGTTGGTTGCCGGAGAAATGTTTTGGACACCTTTTGTAGCAGTGTCGGGGGCATATAATTGGGGTATTTAAAGAGAATAGACAGACCTTTGTCTTAACGTATCACAGGTGTTGTCCCTCATGGACCAGAACTTCTTATTTAATGTGTGCGAATAGTGAAGAGAGAAGTGGTGACAAAAATCTCCTTCAGTTAGAAATTACAACTTTATTCAAATAATTTTATTGATCAGGGAAGCAGCACATAAGCAATCTTAAGCCAATGTAATCATCAAGAAAAAACGATAATAAGTCAACAATTCTAAAAGTAAGGATGAAAGATAATATTAATGTGCTGAGGCATTTTCTGGTAATCTTTTCCTAAGCTGACCCTGTGCTGTCTTTATTAGCAGCACGGAAGAGGGGGAGAACTACAGTGTCCTTGGCCGGAGACACACTGTACTTGATTAAGCTTCACAGCTGCAGCCATGTCAGACGCTACCTTCTCGGCCCTATACAGGGCCAAATCCCCGAAGGTGCCGCTCTCCTTAGGTTGTCCAGCACCCGCCGTGGCAGGCAGTGAGAAGTGGGGGAGCGCGCGATTCCAATTCTTTTTGGAATCTAACTGATTCCGGCTGGAACTCTCTTTGCTTCAAATATTTATGGGAGTTATTTTTTCTTCTTCTGCCCGTTGCTATCCACAAATCTCTTTTCCGTCTAATACTACCCTTTTTTTCTCCCTTCGATCTAACTTCTCCTGTTCTGTTCGATTCCTTTTGTCTTATATTTCTAAAATAGATAAGCAACTTTGCCGAGGGTGGATGAAAGTTCTCTTCTTCTTCATCTTCTTTCCTTCCTCTAGTCCAGAGGTCGGCAACCCGTGGCTCCGGAGCCGCATGCGGCTCTTTAGCACTTCGCTAGTGGCTCACTGGAGATTTTTTCAAAAACGTGTAAAAATAGAAAAGAGAAAACAGGAAAAACAGGAAATTTTGATTACAGATGAAATGTGGGGCTCTTGTGGGCTAGCGGCCCAAGTCAGATCCAGGGCGAAGCCTGGTGGGGGGAACAGGAGGCAACGCCCCCCTGAAGCTGAATGTTTTTATGCATTTTTACACCCATTTTTAAAGCAATTAAGGCAGTATTTTCCTGAAATTAATATTATGAAAATATCAACAAAATTCAAAACATTCAATGAAACATTCAACTTTACTGAATACTCACAAAAAATGTATGATGACAATTAACATATTTGTAGTTCATAATTGTATGCTGATAATATTTTCAGCTGAATATGAAGTTTTAATTTTACCAAGGCGAGTGGAAAATGTCAACATTAATTTACTACTTGTACCCTACTTCAAATGTGTTGGCCTCGCATATCCTATTTGATAAATAAACATTGGTGAAAATAAATAAATTTAATAAAAATAAGTACACCTACCTCTGAATGAACCTGTCTGCAGGGGTGAGTGGTAGCGACTGAGGGCTCTGTGAAGTGCTAGGTCTAGTTGGACCTGCTAAAGTTCCCCAATGTGTTAGCAAAACTTGCAGATGATGATTTCACAAAAGAAGATACCAAAGAATAATTACTCCGATGAAGTCCTATATTGAGTAGCCAATCACAGCTCGGTTTGCAAAATGCCGCATAAGTTTTACTTACGGCTTTAACAAGAACGTTCAAGATAGATAAACATCAGTTTTTCGTCACAATTTTGATACAAAAAATGACCGTATCCTTGCTGACAGCAATAAATATAGGTACCTCATCCCCTTAAAAATTTTAAGCCCCTTTAATTTTTAAACGAATTTGGACATTTCACAAAAATTACCAAATTCATTTCCAAATTGGCGGATTTCCGATCAGCAAAAAATTGCCATCGCTGAACAACACTGTGATGTGAAAATTAATTGCAGCTTAGCATTTCGATGTGGCAACTTTATTCATTTTCATCAAAATTCGTCTCATTAAGAATGAAATGCAGTCAAGTTAATAACAGCCCTAGCACACCTGTTTGTGAATGCCGTGGTCACTTAAATCATCCTGCAGATGATTCTTTCTGCAGTGTTTTAATTCTCCATGTCAAATAGCCACTTCCATCTTCTGCATCGTAAAAAAATGTTCCTATGACAAACATAATACACAAAGGGTACTTTTACTAATACAATGTTTGTTTCACACACTAAAAGAGGGTCTATGAAACCAAATGATAAAAAGAGAACTGTGAAAAGTCATTACATAACAAAGCCTGCTCCTTGGGTCAGCCAAACAGGGGAAGATGATACCCTGTGCGTAGTGTACCCTGGCACGCCGTGGTGGGCTTGTTTTACACACAGTCACACACTAGAACCCAAAGCATCATAGCCAGCAGTTTACAAATCAATATATTTAAAACCTACCCATGTTCATTTGTCATATGAGCAACCAAAATCTTCACCAGGTCACCCCCTCTGCTGTCTGACAGGCACTTCTTTCAAGCATATTCGCTCATGATCTTTTCCCCTCCTGGGCTTTTTTATACGATGTTTTCGACCATCTTCTCATGAAGTTCCACGTTATGCAGATATGAGAAACTGACAAATGGGCATGACGTCGTTCCTCAGCTCGTTTTAATTCTTTTGGACTATCGGTCAATATCACTGTGTCATCAGACCCGGAACTAGCCTCAGCATCACCAAGGGAACCTGAAATTAAAGAATCTGTGACACACAATCAAATCAGCTTTTATGTCATGTTGGCAGCATACCACAAATCCACTGTCAATATGAGACACAAACAATACTGTTGGGTTTAAGGGTTAAACCATAAAGAACAACAGGGAGTATTTTCCTTCAGAGGTTGTATTTGGGACAATTTCCAGGACACTAACATCTGGTTGCTTCATCAAGTACTGAAATGCTTCATTATCAATCTCTTTGACTCATCAAAAACTTTAATATTCATTGTAGGACAGTCAAATTTCCTGGAAACTTAAAAAGACAACCCATATACAATAAGACAGACATATAATCAGTGTTTATTCTGCAAATATCTATGTAATAAATATTTACTTACAAGTAAATGTTGTAGTTATTTCACTTTTTTTGATGTGTTTCCCAGCACTATGGGAAAATCACAGGCAGAAGTAATTTACTCCCTTATGGTGCGTTAAGGTTTGAGACGCATGCGTGCTGCCTCAAGTCTAGGTTTCATATCACAGTGACCATGGCAGGGGTAAGCCAGACTGGAGCGATTCTTTTTGTCATTGGATTTGCTTATAAAGACTTTGCACAGGCATCCAGTAAGCCGACGGCTACCTGTAACAAGTGTTGCATTAAGATAAAGGATGCTGGATCAACAACGTCGAACTTTCTCAGGCACCTCAGAACACAAGGATAGGTCAGTGGGCAAAGGGAAACTGGGCTTGTGTGGGACGATAATGTTACCGTTTGCAAACTAATCCAGCCACAGTTATAGTCTGCTAGCAAGTTTTATAGTTCCCCTACCCTGACGTTACCGTTTTATTTTATATTTCAGGCCACTACGTTTAGCGGCAAGTAGCAGCCTGCATGTACGTATTGAGCCTAACGTTTATTCTATGCAGGAATGGCTGTTTTAGTTTAGACCAGGGATCGGCTACCCAAAATGTTCAAAGAGCCATATTGGCCCAAAAAAACAGAAACCATACCTGTCTGAGTTGCAAAAAATTAAAAGCCTTATATAAAACTAATATGATGGCAACATAGGCTCTCGGTATATTAGCTATATAACTTATTATTAAAATAACTAAGCACTATGAGCACGAGCATTAATAAATAAATGCTTATTTTCCTTGAAGCGCATCCTTGAGAGGATGATACACCACGTGGCCACACTGCTGTACAATATTTGGTGCTTCAAGTTTAACTTCCATTACAATATTAATGTTTTATGTTTTGTTACCTTCATTAAATTATAGAAATACATATACAGATTTTTGGTGTTATTTTTAAGAAAAAAAAATGGGATGCGCATTAAATGCCTCCTGTAATTTCAGACCTTAGTATGGAAATAAAATACAGTCTTCACTCTTCAAACCTAATATACAACTCTCCTTTTTCACCCTTATCTGAGCCACATAGTCCAATAACCTGCAGCCTGCAGTTAAAACACAGCCTGCAATCATTAAAATAAAACAAGCTAACATTTATTAATAGTCATATTAATTAAATGAGTAAAATAAATAGAGTTAAACTATGATTAATTAGCATAGCATTTTTGATGGAATTATTGTTTTTAAAAAAAACTCTGGCATGTCGAAGTACAAACCACACTGGAGGATGGTTGTGGTTGCCGAGACTCCGATCCTCTTAGCAGCCGTCTCCTCTTTATATTAATTTCATTCATTTTCATCCGCTTATCCGGAGCCGGGTCGCAGGGGCAACATTTGGAGGAGGGACGCCCAAACTTCCCTCTCCCTAGACACTTCCTCAAGCTCGTCTGGGGGGATCCCAAGGCGTTCCCAGGCCAGCAGGGCAACATAGTTGCTCCAGCCTGTCCTGGGTCTTCCTCTGGGTCTCCTCCCAGTGGGACATGACCCAAACACCTCCCGTGGGAGGCGTCCAGGGGGCATCCGATGTAGATGCCCAAGCCACCTCAACTGACTCCTTTCGATGTGGGGAAGCAATGGCTCTACTCTGAGCTCCTCCCGTGTGACAGAGCTCCTCACCTTATCTCGCCCTACCACCCTGCGAAGAAAGCTCATTTCCGCCGCTTGTATCGGTGGAAAGCCTCTTTATATTCGCTATATAAAAAACAGGTGCTTCTTTTCTAAGTGCAGTATTAAGTTTGTTATCCCTAACGTCTTAGACGTTGACTCTCAACGGCTTACTTTTGATTTGCCATTACAAACAGCGTGTTTTGGAATCGTCCTGGCACACTTTAAAAAAGTCTGATCTGAACGCATTGAGCTGCCGTCACCGCGCATGCGTGTCAATGTGACGGCAGAAACCGAGAATTTACGTGTGTTCGGCCGATGTGTGTTTACGAGTGTTTGGCCGATCACCGATTGGGTCAGTTGAATATAAGCCGGCGTTTCAAAAAACACAACACTAGGATTGTTTTTGTTCCATTTTGATGTCCTTTCAGTTGTTTTTCTATTTTTACACGTTTTTGAAAAAATCTCCAGTGAGCCACTGGGGATGTGCTAAAGAGGCGCATGTGGCTCCGGAGCCGCGGGTTGCCGACCCCTGGTTTAGACTGATGTTGTCACTGACATAATAGAAATGGAAACCTCTCCTTAAACAGCATGTAATACATATGATTTCTTAGCCTAAGCACAGTGCATTGTTTTGATCAACTTTGATGGTGCAGTGTGCAATAATATACTATATATATATATATATATATATATACTGTAGTTCAGTACAGTACATAGTTCTAATCCAAAACAACACAGCAATGCGGTATTATCTCGGAAAGTGTCTAATATGAAAGCTTTCAGCTGTTTGAGACTTGAGACCTGACTTAGACTTGGGACGAGCCACTCGAGACTTGACTTGGACTCGCACATAAAGACTCGAGACTTGACTTGGAAAAAGTGACTTGTGAACATCTCTGGTTCATTGATAATATTAAGCTTTTTTTCCAGATTCAAAAGTAACTTTTGGAGTTTGAGGTCCTTTGCTTAGGGATGTCCAATCTCTTAACAAACCAAGCAAGTTTGTAATCTTTGTATTAATCTGTGGTGGTCAACTGTATTGAAGGCTGCACTCAGATCCAGTAGAACCAGTACTGAGAGGTTTTTAATATCTAAATTACACCTGATGTCATTTGCTATTTTTAGCAATGCCGTCTTTGTACTGCGTTCGCTCTAAATCCAGATTTAAACTTTTTAAAAATTTTATTTATTTCTAAGAACTTACCAAGTAGGTGAAGGACTGGTTACTCTAAAATCTTGCTTAGGAAGGGTAAATTTGATATAGGCCAAAAACTGTTGAGTTCAAGGTTATTCTTCTTTAAAAGGGGCCTTACCATTGCTTTTTTGAAAGTATCTGGGAAGACTTTGAAGGGAGTAATTTATAATGTTAAGTATAAAATAGTAGTAGGGAGTAATTTATAATGTTAAGTATTGAATTTTCGAATATTGTGTAACATGATTTTGAGAGGGTTGTGGGTATGGGGTCTAGAAGGCAGGCTGTTGGTTTTACTTGGGAGAAAACTCTGTCAAGCATTCCTGCATCAACCAAGACAAAACACCCCAGTGTCTCCTCGGTTGGGGAAGGGAGGATATTATTAACCAAGGATACTGTCTGATATGAAAGACCGCTGGATCGGATGAGGTTAATCCTACCCCTGAAATATTTTGCGAAGTTCTCACAGAGTGAGACGGTGGGGGGTTCAAATTGCTGCTTAGTGTCGGTGTTAGTTAAGCGGTCAATTGTTGCAAAGAGAATTTTAGGATTATTTTTATCATCTGTTATGACCTTTGTGTATGTGCCTTATTGTCATTTCTTTGTTTTTCTTTAAATATAACATGATGGACTGTCAGTTTTGATCGTCATCATCTTCTTTCGGCACATCTACAATTCTCGACAATGTAATTGGGAGGGGCAGGTAGGACTTAATCGGGGGGAACGTGTAACGTCTCAGTGAAGTGACCAACTCAGGTGTAAGGTGTCATTGCACTGTTCTCACTGGGGCCTCCTGCTGACTTTGGTTGTATTGGAGAATATGTTACAGTAATGATCTGACACAGCCATGTCCACGACGGAGAATACACCGGCAGACAAGCCATGTGTCACATGCTGTTTAAAATTTAAAGACTATAAGAGGTTTAAGAATTCCATGGATATTTTATATATTCTACGCATTATCAATATTTAGATTAAAATCCCCCGTTATAATAATCCTGGTATATTTAGGATACGCTATTTACAGTAGCTCTGCAAAATCCTGAATAAAAGAGGGTACATGCCTGGGTGGTCTGTAGACCGTGAGGCAGATTATTAAGAAGCTACAACAGATAAAGGTGTGGTGTTCAAATGTAGGATATATTTTAAATTGAACTTGTGTACATAGTAGAGTTTACAGAAAATTATGCTGTACTACCGCCTTTTTTGTCTGATCTAATGGAGTATGGGAAATTGACATCAGGGGGAGAGACACAGTGAGAAACCTTGGTGCATCAGTGCCCAGCGAGGTCTCTGTTACGTACAGTCAATTTTATTTTTGACAATTAAGTCATTTACAACAGGGGCGTAGCCAGACCCCTTAAAATGGGTGGGCCCTGAAAAAATTAGGGTGGGCCCCAAAGTATTATAGCCAAGTTTGATAGCCCTCTCATTGGATCGGGTGGGCCTGAATGACAAGTGTCAAGAAGAAAAACCCGTGGCTACGATTATGATTTACAATGAAAGTCTTATTCATGAGAGAGCCTACGTTGCTTAATATGAATAATGTTTTTCAATCTTCTCCCAGAAGTCTGAAACCGGGGATCTATGCGGATTTAGAGGTGGAATGACGCAAATTACGGGTGGGGTTGGGGGTCTACACAGGTGTGAGTGATTGAGCTGGATTTTAGCATGGGTGGCAGGGGAATGGCCAGAATATGCCGCAGGAAGGAGCTATACGTTTAGTCTATAGAACAGGGCAAAAGATGCAGTACAATTTTGCAGCAGCCCAAATTTCAGAAAAAGGCACACTGCAACCATTCGCGGCACACCACACCCTGTGTAGGAGGACCAGGGAGCGTGTCTGTGATTACCCGAGCGGTGGCACCATGGATGCAGTGTGACACTGACAAAACCAATATCGCGAATATTCAAATCACCTATAAGTGTAATAGTAGAGGTTAAAATGGATCGTGGTCTTTTCTTGTAGGTGGGAGCCCAATTGTACATACCTCCTGTTGCATGTGGGGGTGTTTGAGGGGATGAGCCCTGCGTGAACGCTGCTCTAGAGTCTAGGCAAGTGGAGAGTAAAGACAATGCCGTACGTAACAAGCGCGGGGACACTTTGGCTCTGGAGCTAGGGTCACCCACTCGGCAGCTGGCTGGGATGCCAGAGTTCCATCATACTGCGTCCATCAGGATCTTCTGACGAGAGTTTGAGGTTGTGAAGTGGGAGGACAGCTGATGTTTCTGGTTCTGAGACCGGGAGAAACTTTAGCTGGCTGTAATGCTCCGGCACGGGGGGCATCAGCTTGAGTATTGACAGCCTGCAAACAGACATCGAACTGTTTGGACAACCGGAGAGGAGGTGAGCTGGTTGTAGTACCCCAACCTGGGGTAACAAGGGTGTCTTTTACCCAGGAGCGCTGAAGGTGTTGAGGAGAGGAGCAGGAGGAGAGCCGGGGGCCGGGAGGTTCCCAGGGGACAGTGTCGCGGAGGGCTGCGGAAAATGAAAAGATTTTCTGGGACTGGCCATGAGCCACGTCGATGTAACCAAGTAGAAGTGAGTGATTCTCTGCTGGGAAACTTCATGGGTCGCAGAGGTTGGTATTAGCGAGTTATAGAGATTAGTTTTTTTTGTTCAAACAGTTGTCTATGTTGAGTTCTTTTGGAAAAATAAACATGCAAGTCTTGATTATTGTGGTTTGTAACCGAGCAGGGTACAGGGTAGATGTCACTGCTGCTGTCACTGCTGCTGTTGACGAAGGGTTTATCTGATTGGTTTTGCTCTTGTCTGTTCTTTACCATATATAATTCTGAGGCTTTGAAGAGACAGCTGCTGCTGCTGTGTTGTTGTCGTTTCCATTGTTGTTTTTCTTTACTTAGCTGCATAAAAACGCCTTGTTATAAAGTGTTAAAATCTTACCCCCCACCCTTGCATGACCAGCTCCTTGCAGTCATTAAGAATTACAGTTTTCTATCCACAAAAATCTCCAGACTACGGACATTTACTGTAGCGTTGATCATTGTTGTTGTCCCTTTAAGATTACATCATTAATCACATGCCAGTCAGTAGTAGTGTCAGTAGTACCTCAGCAGAGGAAGTCCATCGTCGAGTATTGGATTTTAAATATCGGTAAAAAACGATACCGATATGCTCCGAAAATAGATATCGGCGCGATAATATCTGTGGACCAATATTTCGGCCATCCCTAATATTAATAATTTAAGTTGATGATGGACACGTTTCGTTGTCCCACATTCTGTGTATTCTCTGAATATAATGGAGCGGTTGGATGTGCTCAGTCATTGCGTAAAATGCCTTGGTGTACAAAACCTTCAGGACGCAGTGTCTAATCCAGTGATTCTTAACCAATTTGCTGTGGCACAATAGTGTGCCGGGAGAGATCATCTGGTGTTCTGTGGGAAATGATCTAACAATGAACCATTGTTGTTTGAAGCTAAACTTTGCTGATCTTTGTGTGGAGAGTTTTTGGTTATCTGTTCCTCATTCTGGCCAATAAAGCCATTTTGACATTGCTCCTGTTTTTAACCACTAATCTATTTGAGCCTAGCTTCTCAAGCTTGGCTGCGATAAAAACTAAAATTAGAGAGACACTGAGAGCTAATGAGAAATACCTAAGTACCGTATTTTCCGCACTGTAAGGCGCACCTAAAAGCTTTAAATTTTCTCAAAAGCCGACACTGCGCCTTATAATCCGGTGCGCCTTATATATGGACCAATACTGAGCCGCAACAGGTCTCACAACTACAAGAAGCAGCAACCGACTCCATTTTCTCCTGTAGAAACAGCGCGGTGTATGCTGGGATATGTGACTGTGTGACGCGTGCATTTTCATTCGCAAAGAACTTTCAGAATAAATGCACGAGCTCGGATCAACAAATGCATTGAATGCGCCTTATAATCCGGTGCGCCTTATAGTGCTGAAAATACGGTACTTTCCAGTACTCCTCCCAGTGCCTGAAAGAAGGAGTTCTACCGAGCTCGGGGAACTCCTGAGGCTACCGACAGGTAGAGGCTGGGAAAGTGGGCTGCAGCTCGGGCAGTGGCGGAAGCAAAAACTCGGGCTTGGGAAAAGTTCGGGGAGGCCATGGAGGAGGATTATCGGTCGGCCTCAAAGAAATTCTGGCAAACCGTCCGGCGCCTCAGAAGGGGGAAGCAGTTCCCTGTCCATACTGTTTACAGTGGGGATGGGGAGCTGTGGACCTCTATGGGGAATGTTGTCGGACAGTCGAAGGAATACTTCTTGGATCTCCTAAATCCCACTGACACGTCTTCCTCAGAGGAAGGAGAGACAGGGTGCTCAGTGGATGACCCACCAATCTCCTGTGCTTAAGTCACTGAGGCAGTTAAAAATCTGCTAGGTGGCAAGGCGCCGGGGTGGATGAGATCTGCCGCGAGTATCTGAAGTTTCTGGATGTTGTGTGACTGACTTTCCTGATACATCTCTGCAACATCGTGTGGCATTCGGGGTCAGTGCCTCTGGAGTGGCAAACTTGGGTGGTGGTCCCTATATTTAAAAAGGGGGGCCAGAGGGTGTGCTCCAACTATCGGGGGATCACACTTCTCAGCATCCCAGGCAAAGTTTACTCCAGGCTATTGGAATGGAATTTCGGCCAATAATCGAACCTCGGATTCAAGAGGAACAATATGGTTTTCGTCCTAATCGTGGAACACTGGACCAGCTCTACACCCTCCAGAGAGTTCTTGAGGGATCATGGGTGTTTGCCCAACCAGTCCACATGTGTTTTGTGAACCTGGAGAAGGCTTTCGACCAGGTCACTCGAGGACTCTTGTCGGGGGTACTCAGGAGGTACAGGGTGGGAGGCTCTTTGCTAAGAGCTGTCCATTTCCTGTATAAACGGAGGAGGAGCTTGGTTCGCATTGCCGGTAACATATCGGATCTGTTTCCAGTGCATGTTGGACTACGGCAGGGCTGTCCTTTGTCACCGGTTCTGTTCATCACTTTCATGGACAGAATTTCTAGGCGCAGTCAGGTGCCGGGCGGGGTCCAGTTCGGGAGACACTAGATTTCATCTCTGCTGTTTGCAGATGATGTTGTTCTGCTGGCCTCTTTGAACCAGGATCGCAGCCGAGTGTGAAGTGGCTGGCATGAAAATCAGCACCTCTAAGTCTGAGGCCATGCTTCTTGACCGGAAAAAGGTGGTAAGTATCCTCCAGGTCAGGGGAGGGATCCTGCCTCAAGGGAAAGCAAACTCTTTGTCATTATGGCATTGTGATTCACACCACTGCACACAACAAAATGCGACCTCTGTCTTGAACCCATCACCAAAGTGAACAGCGCTTTTGAGCGCCCGGGAAGCTGTGAGTGGGGAAGTACCATGCTCACAGCGGACCTCAGTGGTAACTTGGCGGTAGGGGGATTCGAACCGGGGGCCTTGAGGACCTAGGTCCGCTTACTTAACCATTAGGCCACCAACTGCCCCAAGTGGATGAGTTTAAGTATCTTGGGGTCGTGTTCATGAGTGCGGGAAGGATGGAACGAGAGATTGACAGGCGGATCGGGGCAGCGACCGCAGTAATGCGCTTGCTGTATCAATCCGTCGTGGTGAAGAAAGAGCTAAGCCAAAAGGCGAAGCACTCAATTTACTGGATAATCTACGTTCCTACTCTCACCTATGGTCATGAACTTTTGGTCATGACCGAAAGAACGCCATCCCGGATACAAGCAGCGGAAATGAGCTTTCTTCGCAGGGTGGCAGGGCACTACCTTAGAGATAAGGTGAGGAGCTCTGTCACCCTGGAGGAGCTCGGAGTAGAGCCATTGCTCCTCCACATCGAAAGGAGTCGGTTGAGTTGAGTTGCTAATTGAAAGTAATAAAAACAACCCCAGGTTCCCGTTCAGCACTGTTGCCAAACTGACAGAGAGCCATAGAGCAATAAATCCATCAATCCCTCTATCTCTGACTAGTGACAACTTTGATGTTACATTAAATCGAATTTATATCTAACTTCTAAGTGGTTATGTTCCTCAGGCCTTTAAAGTAGCACTAATTAAACCCTTATTTAAAAAACCTACCCTTGATGCTAATGTTCTATCAAATTACAGACCAATTTCTAATCTTCCATTTATCTCCAAAATCTTAGAGAAAGTTGTGGTTGTACAATTGTGTCATCATTTACACATTAATAATCTTTTAGACAATTTCAGTCTGGATTTAGAATCCACCACAGCATAGAGCCCACATTGTTAAAGGTAAATAATGATATTTTCATGGCCTCTGAAAAGGGACTTGTGTCCCTGCTGGTCCTACTGGATCTCAGTGCAGCATTTGACACTATTGACCATAACATCTTACTTCAGAGGCTAGAGTATGATGTTGGGATCAAAGGAACTGCACTTGTTTGGTTTAAATCCCATCCAACAGATAGGTTTCAGTTTGTTGAAATAAACGAGGACTCCTCTGTAAACACTCGAGTTGATTGCGGAGTTCCACAAGGCTCTGTACTTGGGCCTATTCTTTTTACATTGTATATGCTTCCTCTAGGCAATTATTATTATTAATTATTAGACAACATAATATAGATTTTCACTGCTATGCAGATGATACCCAGTTGTACTTATCTGTAAGGCCTGACAACCCAAACAACATACCTCGGCTTAAGTCGTGTTTTAAAGACATCCAGACATGGATGACACAAAACGTTCTGCTTCTAAATGCAGAAAAAACATATTATAGTATTAGGGCAAAAACACACTGATCCACCATTGTTGTTCCAGGGGTTGAACCTCGACGGAAATATTCAACCCTCCTGCACTACAGTCAGGAACCTGGGGTGTCGATAATAGCTTGAATTTTGATAAACATGCTAAGCAAATTTGCAGGATTGTCTTCTACCATTTACGTAATATTAAGAATAATATTAATAATATAGTAATAATACAGTAATATTAAGAAATATTCTGTCCTGTAAGGATGCAGAGAAACTAATCCATGCCTTCGTAACCTCTAGGCTGGATTACTGCAATTCTCTTTTATCAGGTGCTTCCTTCAGGTCCTTAAAGAACCTTCAATTGGTCCAAAATTTGGCAGCCCGCATATTAACTGGTACCAAAAGAAGGGAGCACATAACTCCCATTTTAGCCTCCCTGCACTGGCTCACAATTAAAAGTAGAATTGATTTCAAAGTTCTACTATTGACTTACAAGGCCCTAAACAATCTGGCCCCTTTTCAAGGACTTGGTCTCCCCTATAAACCTAGCAGACCGCTCCGATCATTAGATTTGGGTCTATCATTGGTTCCCAAAATTATTAAGAGTAGAACAGGTGGTAGAGCCTTTAGTTACCAAGCCCCTCTTCTGTGGAATCAGCTTCCGCTTTATGTCAGGAATTCTGATTCGGTCTCTACCTTTAAGGTGAGACCGAAAACCCATCTATTTACTGTCACCTATGGGAACTTTTTGAATGTTTAACGCCGAACTTGTAGTTTACACCAAGCTGCTACAGGTTTTAATTGATGGGGTGGGGGGCTCTCACATCATGCATTTAGAATGAGCACATAATCTAAGCACCCCTCCTCCTCGTCCCTGTCTCACTTTCTAAACCACTCTCTCCCCCAATGTATTGAAATCTGTTTTAAACTACTGTTTTTGTTTGTTTCTGTTTTTTATAATAATTCCTGTTGCTGATGGATGGGTCAATGCCAGAACTAGGATAACCAGGACTAGGAGGAACAGCATTTGGATGACCGGGATCATGGCCTCATACACCTACTGACACAACCGCTACTGGAGGCATTTAAATTTTGACTATGTGTTGTATCTTTTGTATTTGTTTTATTTTATTGTATTTTTATGCTCTGGTAACAACCATTGCACTGTCTGTTTGTCCTCTCCTGTGGTTCTCCCTAAGGTTTCTACCATTTTTTTTCCCTGTTAGGTTGTTAGGCTGTAAGGTTAAGGTTGTTATATATATTACCAACCCTGTAAAGCCCTATGTGACAAATTTGATTTGTAAATGTGGGCTATATAAATAAAATTTGATTGATTGAGTTGAGGTGGCTTGGGCATCTACATCAGATGCCCTCTGGACACCTCCCACGGGAGGTGTTTGGGTCATGTCCCACTGGGAGGAGAATCAGAGGAAGACCTAGGACACGCTGGAGCGACTATGTTGCCCGGCTGGCCTGGGAACGTCTTGGGATCCCCAAAGATGAGCTGGAGGAAGAGGGATGTTTGGGTATCCCTCCTCCGAATGTTGCCCCCGCAACCCGGCTCCGGATAAGCGGATGAAGATGGATGGATGGATGGATGGATGGATGGATGGATGTATGTATGTATTATATGCTGTCACAGTTTGTGCTTGGCCCATGCAGTATTGGCCACGGCCATGATTGTTTCCTTGTTGTGAGGCTGAAGTAGATGGAGTCCTGCACCTGCACTGAATTGTCACTGATTGTTCTGCATGGCTGGTGAGAGTCACTTCATCAATGGCACTGACTATAAGAACTCCAGGACATCGACGATTCAGTGCCAAATCGTTACACTGCTCAAGTGGTAAACAATTGGCCTGTTGAACCGTGTGTTGTTGATTAGAACTTATACCTAATTTGCATTTTCTATACCAGTGTAGACAATTGCTCCGACTCAAACCTGGTCTCCACTTGGAAACCATCTGCACAGCCTAAACTACTTCTACGGATTGCCTAACCAGTCACAGCGTTGTGCCAGCACCCAGTCCTCGTCTGCCCCAGTTGTACTGTCTGGATTCCACTTTTCTCCGCTGCTCCATCCTTCCTTGTATCCTTTAATTGTGTGAATGACTTGAGTGTATCTCCCTCAGCTCAAAGGTGGACCATCTTTTCTGGGCGTGGGTGAGGGCCCAACTGGCATAGGTTACTTCTCTCCAGACCAACATCATCCTGTGCTAGCATCGCCCCTACAGCATGTTTAGAGGCGTCGATGTACACCTTAAACGGAAGTGCAAAGTTAGGCAGTGTAACCACTGGTGAGGAGGTGAGTACTTCCTTGATGTAAGAGAACGCCTTGCACATAGCTGACCACTTGAAGGGTACATTCTTCCCCACTAGTCAGTTCAGGTGAGCCGTGTGCTGAGAAAAATCATGCACAAATCGCCTATAATATGAACATAAGCCCACAAAAGCTCTTACTTCTGAGGGAGTGTGGGGCGTTGGCCATGTTCTCACGTTCTCAGTGTTCCTGAGGTCTGGTAGAAGACCTTTCCTAGAGACCACATGGCCAGGAATACTACGTGGTCTTGGGCAAAGTGGCACTTCCTGGGGTTCAACTTTAGGCCTGCACTGCAGGCTGTAGATCAATATATCGTCCAGGTACACCATACATATGTGCCACGGCAGGCCCCTCAGGATGAGCTCCATCATGTGTTGAATTGTCTTCTCCCGGTCCTCCTCAGCTACCTCAACCTGCCAGTAGCCGTTTTAAAAATCAAGGGTGCTGAACCAGGCTGACCCAGCTGTGCATCAAGGCTGTCATCCACTCGTGGGAGGCCGTGGGAGTCCTTAATGGTCACTGCATTGAGGCGGCAGTAGTCAATGCAGAACTTCCACTGCCCCCTTTCTTCCTCACTACCACTACCGGGGATGCCCAGGGACTGCAACTCTCCTTCACCACTCCGTCAGCCAGCAGCTCCCTCACTTGACGCTCAATCTCTGCGCATTTCTCAGGTGATGCACAATAAGCGCGCTGCTTGATGGGCTTGTGATGCTTGTGTTCTTGCCCGACAGGTTAAAAACATCAGTAAACCTCTGCAGCAGATCAGCTAGCTCCACCCTCTGCTCTGAGGAGATACAGTAGGAGAGTCCTCCAATGAGACAGGGCCCTCAGGAGCTGTTGGAGTGACTGTAACATCGATGGAGACACATGGGGCACTAAAATGTCAGTCCGTGCCACTAGGTAAAATTCCCCCAGGTGCAGGCCCCGATTAAGTTCCACAGACTCCCCTGTGGGATTGAGGATGCGGGCCAGGGTCACCCCACCCTTCGCAGTGTTCAGTGTCCAAAATCAGTCCTGTCATTTCGGGAATGTTAGGTTCCAGATAACCCTCAAAGTTTGTGGCAGGCTCCCGCAGGAGAAAGAACATCCACCGGCACCACAGCTTCACTTAATAGGGGAAAAATTAGGCTATCAGCAAGAGACACGTTACAACACTGTGGGACTAACTCCTGATCCTGGAGCAGGGGAAGGAAACGCCCCACAACTGTAACATACCCCGTCCAAAATCCAGTAGTGCATGGTTTTTGCCTAGAAAGTCCAGCCTGAGTAGAGCACACTGGGTAGATTCCCTCAGTACGTAGAGCGTGTGCTGCCAAGGCCCAGGCGGAAAGTGGCCTCAATTGTCCCCAGCGTATCAAGCATTTGTCCATTCATTGCACGCCAGTCAACATAGTTCTTTTTCAGGGGTCTGTTTCTTAGAGCAGGTACTGACATATGGAACTCAGCACTGATCAGTGACACTGTGGCTCCTGAGTCCACTAGTAAATAAACCTTGGTGTTTTTGTGGAAACAAAATATATTAGTTGAATCATTAACAACTGGCTTACAGCTTGATAGTTAAGCACTCCCTATAGAAAGGCAGTCATAGCTACTGACTGATTTTTTTTTTATCTTAACATAAAAAATAAATGTTACTACAGTTGCTTAATACCTATATATTTGTAGCCTTCATACTTACAAAAAAAGAGGTTGGCATACGCTTGATGTGAGAAGATGGTTCGAAGAATTACCTGCCAATAAAAGACAAGCTGTTCCAGTTACACTGGAACTGACATCATTGCCTATGAAATCATTGTGCATTTAATTACTACAGTGAATACATCATCCATTTTGTTATATTATTTATTGTTACAATATTTGTTTTTCAATCATTACAATAGCCAATATTTATTTGAGATTTTTCAAAATGATACTAATAGCTGCACAAAATGTGGAGAAAAGAGGCGACAACCTGGCTGTGCGGCTGCTCTTCGGTTAACATGGGAGGCGACAAAAACACTCAAATAACTGTTAAAATTCAAATGGATGTATAGCGCGCCACTACACGAAGCATTGCATGTCTATCAAAAACTCAGTCGCTAATTCTAAAATAACAAATGATTAATTTTTCGCTTTTTAACTGCCGAGTCAGCTAAAGGGAAATTGGCTAATTAGCAAAGTTTTCCAGCAGGGAAAATTTAGAAACACACGGACGTTAATAAGCACTGTAGTGGCTAACTTATTACTTTAATGCAGCACTGGCACTGATAACATACAAACTCTTTAACATACAAGATACTGTACGACGAATTCCTTACCTGTCGACGCAAGGAGCATTGGTATTTTTTTTACCTCGAGGAAAGGTCTAAGTCAGGGGTGTCCAAACTGTTCCACAAAGGGCCGGTGTGGCTGCTGGTTTTTGTTCCAACCAAGCAAAAGCACACAGCTTGACCAATCAGCTGTCTGATGACTGTGATCAGTTGATTAAAGCTGTCAACTCAGGTGTGCTGCTGCTTGGTTGGAACAAAAACCTGCAGCCACACCGGCCCTTTGTGGAACAGTTTGGACATGTCTGGTCTAAGTGAAGGACAGCACAGGCGGCTGCATTAGCTCCACCTACAGGACCGGAGGAAGGGAGCGTCGATGTACTGAAATCCTTACGTAAACCTGATGTAAACCACTCTCATAAACTACGACATGTGACTGTCGTATTAAACCAATCACATTATCTGACCATGGTCTAGTGGTTATGTCAATTAATGTAGTGAATGAGGAACAACCTAAACAGAGGAGACTGAATGTCTGTCTTCTGAATCATCCAGATATAGTTCAAACTGTAAAGAAAGATTGGAAGGAATATTTGGAACACAATGATAACGAGGAACTTTCAATGTTAATTTTATGGGAAGCAGCTAAAGGCATGTTAAGGGGGAAATTCATTGCTCTTTCTTCTAAAATTAGAAACGATAGGGATAATGAACAAGGTGAGTTGTAGAAACGTATACAGGAGCTTGCAAAGGAGCACATCAGCTTGGGGCGGCCTTCTTGAAAGGAGTATTCCGCCTTAATCCTCCCTGGCTGCGGTGCTGCCCTGGGTAGCACTCTCCTCGAGTATTCTCTCTCTGCAAGTGCTTTAAAAATAGCTGTCCGCATCCTGACGAAGGCTGGAAGTCGGGATCATTGCATTGGCAATGTACAGTATATATATATATATATATATACAGTATATATATATATATATATATATATATATATGTTAAAGGTGGTCTCCCATGTAATCAACGAGAAGAGTTGTTTATATTGTGACGATGCTGAAAAGAATCATAGGACTGTTTCAGACAAAATGGTAAAAAATAAATGTGTCATTTTGGTCATTCTGTCAATAGTCAGAAATCACAATTATTCAGGGGGAAATCACCTGCATATATCAGTGTCGGTTAATATCGGTATCGGGAATGAAGTGTTTGGGCAATATCAGTTAATATCTGTATCGGTAAATGTTAATATTGGGAATCCCTTATTAGTATCAGTAACAAAGAAAACGCTGAGTCGTTTATAAAACCTGGCAACCGAGGTTACACTGGCAATGTCAAAAAAGCAACAAAACAAATGGTGATGGTGCCACCCACATCAACTAAAAACGAATAAACATAAAACAGTATTGGCAACTAATACTAATTTACAGAATATGCTCGTCAAAAGAAACAAAACAATCAGGTGACTCCACCGATCACAATGAATAACGAATACACCTAAAGCGGTATTGGCAACAAATACATAACCTATGCGTCTGACAACCGAGTCAGTTTAGCCTGAAAAAGAGAGAAAATAAACAGATAGTGGGGGTGCTAACCATCACGTTGATAATACCACTCGCTACTAAACTCGCTGGCAGTCTGACAGTTTGCGACAAAGCAAATGGAAGCCGTCGTCCCTAAAGAACTTGGCTACCGGGAAACTTGGCTACAGGGAAAACTTGGCTACAGGGAAAATCAAACTTTCCTCAGTGACCAACAGCTTGTGCAGATCAATGTCCTAATGTAGTGCTCTTCAGGGAACACAAGCTCCACCTGTCAAGGTAAGAGTGACACGATTCCCAACACGAGAAGATCCAAGAGACCAGATTGACATGAGGGTTAGCCTTAGCTAGTCTGTTACGTCAGACGTCACAATGTGACAACTTTTTTTATGCGATTCTCGACAATGTGCAGATGCAAGGACTTGATATCATGAGTTCAAAAAGAACCCATGATATTGTTCTTTTCACCAAGCCACAATTTTCATAGTGACATAAACATAATAACGTAATGACATAAATAAACACTGTTTAATTGAATTTATTAAAAAGTCTGTTAAAAAGCAAACAGTATTATTAAGTCAATTTTTTCATAACAATAAAAACTATCATTATTTTAAATCACTAAAACATTAATGTCTGTCATATTTAAATTATCAGAAATTATGCAGTCTCACCAAATTTAATTTAAAAGTTTTGCTTTGTTGGTTAAATACTGTACGTCAAACCATTAAAGTTAATTTAAAATTAACTCAACCTACTTACCTACTAACTAATCAAAACATTTTTGATAAACCATTTGTTTTAGAAGCATTATGCCCTATCATAATATGCAAACAAATCCATAAGTTTGTTTTGTACAATGATGATTCATTTGCTGGTAAAAAAAAATATATTATTATTCAACACCTTAACTCAAAATCAATCAAACTGTGTAACAGGACAAAGTAACATAATATGAAAAAAGGTGAAGAAAACATGTGGTAAGTTTGTCCTGTTCTGGCTTCACTTAAACTGTAAAAAAAAAAAGACCTCCATCATATCAAGGTTAAAAGCTACAAACATAAATAACAAAAGCACATTTGTTTGGCCTTACATTACACAGCTTTAAGATGATTGTATCCAGTGTCCACTTTCCTCATTTGACTCCGAAAAAAAAAAAAAGTCAACAATACTCAACAATTATTTTAAACAACAGCTGGCTGAGAGGAAGAAAATAACGAGCGAGAGAGAACCCGTGTGTACTGTTCAGGTTTCCTTTTTGCATCAGAGCTTATTCTGGGACCCTGCAGCCCAAAATACAGGTTTTAAAGTCTGTCTGAAACATGTCCAGTCCATAGGGCACTGTGTGTTTCTGATAGAGTGCCAGGAGTTGAATGTTGGCACTTCACAACAGAATGAGTCAAGTTCGTAAGAAGCTTTTCTCATGCTTGCAGAAAGAAACAGTTCCATAAAGACAAAAGTTTGAGGCAGACCAAGTATATTTCCGGGGCACATAGTTGGCCCGGAAATGCACACTTGGGTTTGTGGTTTTTAGGTGGTTTGTGCCTCGCCATCGGTCTCCTGTCGGGTCCTGCGCAGGTTGCTTTTCATCCTTACAAACTCGGGGGTATTCTCTTGTTCCTCCTCTATTTTCTGCTGCTCAAGCTGCAGCTGCAGGAATAAAGAGTTTTACAAATTATTTTTAAAGATAATTGCATCTTGAGAACCACATTTATTTAGCAAAATATATTCATTATTAAAAAAAACATATATTTATTAAGTCCTAGCACAAGCCACTTTTGCGCAGTGATATGATTTACCTGCACAGGTGCCCTGATCAGGTGAAACCAGGTGATTTCACACAATGAAGGTAATATGGTACAAATGCCTCAGTATGAGCTGCAGTTGAGAAAGGAATATGGCAAAAAAAAGAAGATCAGTTTGTCCTGAGAGAAAGAATCGCTGATGCATATAAACGAGGAAAAGGATATACAAAGATATCCAAGCATTACCAAGTGTGTAGAACTGGAATGAGAGGTATAATCTAAAAATTTAAATACAGCCAAACAGTGCAGAACAGGCCCGGCAAAGGTAGAAAGCAAAAGATTTCAAAGACACTGGAAAGAAAACTTGTTAAAGATGTGTCTAAAGACCCCAGAACAACTGCCAAGACACTGGCAAATGACTTGGCCACATCAGGAATCTCTAAAAAGACTATCACTAAAGCTCTCCACAGGAAGGGACTGCGAGGTTGCAGACCAAGAGAAACTCCACCTTCAAAGAAAAGACATCTTCAAGCCAGACTCAAATCTGGTGTGTGTTATTGTCTGAGACACTGATTATGTTTGGAGAAAAAAAGTGAGAGGCGTTGCCCAAAGAACACCGTCCCCACAGTGAAACATAGTGGTGGGAGTATTACTGTATGCTGTGGGGATGCTTTAATGCATCTGGAACTGAAACTCTTGCCAAGGTGGAAGGAATCATGAATAGAGAAAAATATGTGGAGATTTTAGAGGAAAACCTTAAGCAATTAGCAGTAAAACTGGGTCTGTTATGGCTTCATCTTCTAAAATGGCAACGATCCTTAGCATACATGTGTCTTGGTGAAGCACTATCTCCAGATGACTGTCATCTGGAGATAGTGATAGTTGAATGTCATCAAATGGCCTGCACAAAGCCTTGATTTGAATCCAATAGAATTTATGTGGAAAATCTCTGTCGGAAAATCATTGAAACTGGATTAACTTCAGAGATCTGCCAAAGAATAATGGGCCAGGATTCCTCAAATGAGGTGTCAGAGACTTGTTGAAATCTACAACAAATGACTACAGGCAGTTATCCAGCAGAAAGGAAACACAATTCACTGGAGGCGGTCAGTGTTGACACCCTCACCCAGGTGACCCAACCAGGGTGATCAAGTCCCAGCTTGTGTCTTAAGAGCATGTGTCCAGGGATCACCTTGCTTGATCCACAGCCATCTGGATGCCTTTTCTGCAGCATCACTGACGTTTTTGGTGGTTCTCCTGTTGTGCAGTCCCTTTACTCTAAGCGTCTTGAGTGTCCTGATGAGAGACAGCAAATCCTCTGCACCCGACCTCAACTGGGTTGCACCTTCCATCCCCTACTTCGGCATTCACCTGCCAGCTCCTTGTATTTAGCCTTCTTCCTCTCAAAGGCCTCCATCTGGTCTTCCCAGGGTACAGTCAGCTCCAGCAAGAAAACTTGCCTTGTTTCTGAAACAAGGACCATGTCTGACCTGAGTTTGGTCACTGCAATGTTTTCCGGGAACTTGAGCTGTATCCCTAGGTTGACTATCAGCTGCCAGTCTCAAGCTGTTGCCAGCAGCCCCCTTGCTTGACTCCAGTGCAGCTGCGGCTTCTCCCCAGCCCTAATAAGGCGGTAGACTGCATTGTTGCTGGTGAAGATCTCTGTGGTGATAGCATCCGCAATGACCTTCAGCACCTGGTCATGGCGCCAGCAGTAACGCCCATCTGCCAGTGCACTTGGGCAGCAGCTCACGATGTGTTCCAGTGATCCAGTTCCTTGGCAGAAGAGGCACAGTGGGTTCTCTGCTAAGCCCAAACGGTGTAGGTTGTATGGGCCAAAGCTCTGACCACGATACCTTCCTATCAGCTGTCTCTTCCCATCGGGTCCCCAGCATACCTACTGACATACTGCCGCGGGCTTCCTCCACTTCTGCTTCGACCTCCTGGATCAGTTGGTGCCTTGCCTCCCCCTGTGCCTTGTTATAGGAAGGTCTTCTGTTGCTCCCAAATCCTGCCCATCCGGATGCCACTCACTGAGCCTCAACTGGGATTCTGCCTTGTCGACTGCCTCCTGAGCACACCACTTCCTGCCAGTACTCACTTCAATGCTAGCCGAGGAGACTTTGATGTCACTAGAGTCCTTATACAGTGGTACCTTTCTTGTTCGGGTAACTATAAACTCCTTTTTCAAACTGCTGAAGGGTAGTTACAGTTTAGTGTTCCTCCTGTACAAGGCAATGCTGCTGAGGCTTCATGCTAGGACCAGCCATTTCCGCAAAAAGGAGCTGACTTTCCTCTCAAAGCACTCAGCGTGGACATTGGCGCATCATAGACCAGCAATGGCCAGAGGAGACATTTTTATAATTACCTGCTCTAATTTTTGTTGCCGTTTCAGCAGCTCTATTTCCAAGTCGCTCCTTCTCTTGTGTGCCTCCTGCTCCTCCTTCTGAGCCTTGAGAACTTGCTCCCTCTTCCTTTTCTCTAGGACCTTTTGGAGTTCTGGTTTGTTTTGAGGTGCAAGACCCCTGTTTGGAAAGAAAGAGTTTTTATTTTCAATAAACAGAAATGGCTTAAAAATAGTTTCAGCATATGAAAAACACATGCCATTTGCATCTATGATTTAAAACTTTAGATAAGTCTGGATTTAGCACAGATTTACACAGAAAAACAAATTTTCTACATTTACTGATATGTATACTTGACAGTAGGGCGGACTGAAAGTACAGCTCAATGTTTTGCATTGATGATCTGTTCATGTTGCGAGCAAAACTATCCAAACAGTTATATACCAGACAGAACAAAGTTTAATGAACCCAACAGTTAGCTGCTACTACTTGCACTATCTGGACAGAAGGTTCAGTTGCTGTAATATGTTGCCGATAATGCTCTAAACTATTTGTTTTCACAAGTGTATACCTCAAATGCAGTGGTGTCAAACCTTTACCACATTAATAAGGTAGTAACATGTTGTAATTAGAAGACTATATAGATGCAACTACAAAATAACCTATTATCACATGTTACTGCAGTTGAGTATTGTTTTCAAGTAACAAATATTGATCATTACTGTGTAAATTAAACTGTGTAAGTCAACAAAGTAGGTTGCTTAATAAATAAGCCTTACGTTACTATGATTATTTTGATTTCACAAAAAAAAAACCATGAAAAAATAGATAGAGAGATAAAGGAGGCAAAAGAGAAGAGGGAGAGCAAAGGGGTTTCCTTTTTTTCTAACCTCTTTTGGTTCATAAGCAGCTCTCGATGGAGTTCCTGGTGGTTTCTGGAGGTCTTGACTGGGTTAAGTAGCTTTTTGGGTTTGATGAGCTCATCACAGTCTCCTGCGAGATAGTCTGGCTCTGCCATTACACTCCCTGGTGAGAGTGATCGACCGTGGTCACACAGATCTAAAATTAAAATAAATTTTACAAATCAATTAGAAATAAAAAGATTGCTAAATGCTGTTTTACATTTTGTTGCATGTAAAAAAACATCCATGTCCTTTTTTAACTGACCAGTGAGTTAGAAATATGATTTTTATTCTTATTTTTCCATAGTGTTTTTATTTTATTATTATTTTTCCATAGAGTTGTTTGTGTATGGTTTCATGTCTATGAGGAGTACCACAGATGCAATATTTGCATATGATGTTGACAGAGAGGTACAGAGGTCAGAATGAGCTGGATTGTGTTTTTTCTAGATTTAAAAAAAGGCCTAAGATAGGGTACCAAGGGCGGTTTTGTTATAAGAAGCCAGGAGTGGCAGACTGGTGTAAGACATGTATGACAAAATAACAACATTGGTGAGGAATGCTGTTGAAAGGACAGAACACTTTTAGGTGGAGTTGGGACTGCATCAAGGATCAGCCCTGAGCCCCTTCCTGTTTGCTTTGGTGATGGACAGATTGGCAGATGATGTCAGACAAGAGTCTTCATGGACAGTAATGTTTACATATGATATTGTGATCTGCAGTTAGTGTGGGCAACAACTAGAAGAGAACCTAGAGAGGTGGAGGTTTGCACTAGAGAGAAGTCCTAGCAAAACAGAGTGTGTGTTTGAATGAAAGGCATAACAGTGGAATGGTGAGATTAGCAGAGTCTTAAGTTTAGAGAATAGAGTGCAGGCCAAATGAAAAAACCAGAGAAAAGTATCAGAGTGATCTCTGATAGATAAGTGTCAGGAAATCTTAAGGGAGAGGTTTACAGGACAGTTGTGAGACCATGTATGGCAGGGGTGCCCACACTTTTTTGTACTGTGATCGCCCCCAGCATACTGTTTACAATAGGTTTTTAGTTAGAAAGTAAAACATACAGTGTGTCTATATATA
>JAFBJS010005862.1:0-18017 GCA_016785265.1 Paraplagusia blochii | reverse complement strand
CATTTTGTAGCCAATAAGACACACAGTCAATCAGTTTGGCTACAGTCAAACAAGCGCCACTGGAGACACACAGTTGTAATATGTCTGTGATAATGAAGAAAAGTTGCCAATATTATTAAGTAACTAAAAAAATAATTTGTTTTCATTCTTATTGTATGGTATGTGATATAATGTCATATTTGTTGTTCCTCGGGGCTGGAGTCACATCTGCTCGGAAGGAAGAAAAAACATGTTTACAATCATTTTTTTTTTTTTGTGGTTTGTTTGTTTTAGATGGACAGGAAACAATGCATGCGGTCTGACTGAAATATTCTCTGGTGGACCTGAAAACTTTATGAATTCAGCTCTGTCTTCCAACGTCTGCTGCAATCCACATATAGAGACAAACAACTAT
The DNA here is from genome assembly GCA_016785265.1 of Paraplagusia blochii. Lineage (NCBI taxonomy): Eukaryota > Metazoa > Chordata > Actinopteri > Pleuronectiformes > Cynoglossidae > Paraplagusia > Paraplagusia blochii. The sequence goes on along the minus strand of JAFBJS010005862.1, from coordinate 17,623 downwards.
GCACCTGTGGAGAATTAAAGAAGAGACTCACACACACAGCTAGAAGTCAACTCCATAAAGAAAAAAAAAAGAAAAGTTACTGCCAGGAATAAAACCTGAGATTTTGCTCCAACACTAAGAGTCACGTGGCTCATTAGTGTACTATTAGCATACCATACCCTAGTGGCTCATTAGTGTACCAAACAAAAAAAAGGGCATATTACACCTGTTGAAGATCTTCATTTATCTTTCTTCAATTCCTGCAGGTGTATTGGCCTTGTTCATCTAAACAGGCCCAAAACTTTGAAGCTTTTAGATGATATGTTTGATGTGTGACTGATATGGGATGCTTCCAATACATGTGCCATGACTCATAAGGTTTACATGTTTAGCTCTGAGTACTGCACATTTTTTTTTTTTTTTTGCTTTTTATTTGAAGCATCCAAAGTGCAACTTTTCTGATCATTAAGTCGCATGTAGTTTTTTCAGCAGTAGGGTGTGGATTAAATGTTCAAGTCAACTTTGTGTGATATGTGGCAGGGTTATCATAGAAAAAACGAAAATGATCACTGAAAAAAACTCTTCGTTAACTGAAACTAACTAAAACGACGACTAAATTTAAAAAAAAAAAAAAAACTGTAACTAACTATAACAAAAATGTGTCCTAACAAAACTAACTGAAACTAGAGATGAACTACCCTTCGTTTTCGTCTTTGTTCAAACCTCGCAGAAAACTAAAACGAAAACTAAAACTAATTAAAACTAAACTAAAACAAAACATTTTGGACAAAGCTAAAGCTAACTAAGACTAAATTAGTTGCTTTCACGAATAACTAAAACTAAAAGGCAAAACTAACTAAAACGAAACTACACTGAAAAATCCAAAACTATTATAACCCTGATATGTGGTGGACATGGCCCCAACTACCTCTGCTACAGCAGCCTGGGCCACACTGGAGGAGGAATAACAGGGTTTCAGAAGCATTTCAGCGTTGGCAGATATTCCAAGTTTAATTATCGGTATCACTATAGGATAAAAGAAAATTGTATCAAGTATCATCCCTTCTCAGAAGTAGACATGAATTCTACAAAAGCTTTACCAGAAACATTAGAGCTCCCCTACAGCACTTGGCTGGAGAAGCGTCATCTCCAAGGGTAGAAGCCCAGCCATGCCAGCTGTCATACTCCCTGCATAAGAACATGGACTGAGTGAAGACAATATTTTTACTAATTAGCTCCTTGTGTCTTCATGCTTGTAATGTTTGATTTACTTTAATGACAAAGTCAGACTGAGGTTCCCTAAAAAAAAAAAATTGCAATTCAAGTATGAATTGGTTAAAATTACTCTGGTTTCTGGCCTACTGGATAAGGATGCAACGTGGATCTGCAAAGCTTCGGGTGCGACTCCTCCAGCTGCCACTGCTGCCCCTGAGACTCAGTTATGGATAAGAGGTGGTGTAGATGAATGAATGAATGTGTCGGATGAAATAAAAAAAGATTATTCAGAGTCAATAAAATTAACATTAATACATAGACATGCAGTGTGAATCTAGTCTTAAGGACTTTCCTTCTGTACTACAGCTTCTGACTGTGTATCGGATATAGTTGATCTAATGGTTTGTCTAATGCAGTGGTTCTCAACCAAACACACCAGTTTAATATTTGCATTAACCAAACCCTACTTTAGTAGGGTGAGTTCATAATATGTACCCTTTGTGTACCAAACAAAAAAAGGGCATATTACATCTGAGTGTATTGCCCTTATTTATCTAAATAGGCCCAAAACGTAAAAGCTTTTTAAGATTGTTTTTTTTTTTTTTTTTATGTGTGACTGATATGGGATGCTTCCAATATATAAGTTTTTTTTTTTCCTTATAGAAAATGACGTTTGAGAAAAAAAGAAGAACTATATTTGTCTTTCAAGGGGAGATGAATCCGAAAGACTTCTTGAACACATCAAGGGACTGCCTTTCTTGTGATACCCAACCTGTTTCCAAGTCAACTTTTCATCAAATCGGAAAATAAATACTACAAAAACAACGTAATGGTTAGCCTAAGTCAATATTTCCAAAGTTTACAAAGCAAGTAATACTGTAATACTTTTAATTTATGTCATTGTCTTTTCAAAATAAAACAAATGGGGTACTTTAGACCTGCCTTGTGGTTATTCCACAAAACTGTGAGAATCAGTATAAAGACTGCACAGCAGCTTGGATGTTAATTCATTGAAACGATGGTTGATTCACAGTAACAATAGTCTGCAGATGATTAAGTATCACGTTCTGGCCAGTTACGCATCACACACATAGTTCTAAAATAGGCAGTTTTAGAGCAATCTAATATTTCACTAATGCAAATACACCTTGGCCCAAAGATGTACTTTTGAGAATGTGTCCCACATTCACACGTTTCTCAACAGTGCAGTCTTTTATCCAAACTTTGTCCGTCCAAAAGTTTTTCCTCTCACACACTTCCCTCATGTTTGCTCCGATTCTACTCAATTCCTGTGAAATCACTGAGCCAAACTGGCTTAGTTTATATTGATAGAAATCAATTTGAATCTGTCCACATTCATCAAGTCATAACAACCGTCTATTGATCCACTGTCGGTGTCTGAACAGTCCTCAGTCAAAATTCACATTTCACTTTCGGGACAGTTTTGACTGCACTTTTTTTTTTTCTCCCCAAAACTTTTTGAAATCTTAGCTGTGTTGACAGGAGACATGTTCGATGGGAGTCCAATGAAATGCCAGTAGAAAAAAAAAAAAAAAAAGAACTGTCAATCAAACAATTGCAAATCAAGATTAGCAATTCACGATATTTCAAAGCTAGTGTTGAGTTCTCCTTATGTAGGAGTATGATTAAATAAATGAAAAAAAACTCATGGATCACTTCCTTATTTGAGTAACTCACTACATACAGGCTTTTTTTACAGGTAAGTTGATGTTGTATGACCACTGACCAGACGAAAGTGGTCCGCCAGAGTACTAGATATATTTGTCTCTTAAGGCTAGCTATTAAACCTTATGCCGGCCATGACTGCCTATTGGTTAAGGACGCGACCCAGGGTCCACCAGAAGTCAGGTTGCCACTAATGTGCTCTGATCATAGCACCATCCTGACCTACAGAACTTTCAGTGGGCTGACCACCCACAGGAAGGGTCACAGTGTGATATGGGTGGTGGTTGTGGAGAGACCGCTGCCCCTTGAGACAGGGTAATGGAAAAAGGGACAAAGATAAAAGACTAAAATAGATAACTTATAGGTATAATGTGTCTGCCACGTTACACAGATTTACCAACAACAAAATACCAACAATTATCAAAACAAACTTAGATATATAATTTACAACACTCTCATGCTGCACTATGGCACGGCACCAGAGGGGGTAGCAAAGAAGCATTTAAAGTCGTGATTGGACCAGCCTTGAGTCAGTATAGACAAGAACCATTAGGCTGCTTATTAAGGGCAGTAGTAGAAAGACGAGGTGTCAATAAATGGCATCTTGTCTTACTTATCAGACAGAAAATAAATTAACAAATGAGTTTGTGTTGGCCTTTTGGTGTAGCATGTTTGACTCCCAGTTAAGACAGTTGACTTCCAGTGGGCTAACCACCTGCAAAAAGGTTCTGGTGGTGGATATGGTGGTGGACTGTGATTTGAGTGGTCGTCATGGCGACTGCTGTCCACAGTGACCCAGTAACCGATAAGCGGATCTAAAAGCATGCTTAGACAACAAGCAAAACAAAGTGACCAGTCAAGGCTTGTCTGAAATTGCAAAATGTGTAACACTGATATTTCCAGAGTGAGCACATCTGGAAAGAATTTCTCCGTATTAGGTCTGAAGTCCAAACCTAATCACAACTGCTGGGGTCCGTCACATTAGGTGGTGCACCAGAAACAGTGGTGTTGTCCCGTGTTGTAGCTGTACTTAATGAATGTGGATGTGGAAAATAAATTAGCAGAAATTTCGCAGAATTGAGTTAAATTTACTTTTTTTTTTTTTTCAAAACTTTTTTTCAAAGATTAAAATTGTGCCTTGTTTGTTTGTTTTTTGAATATTATTCAATGTTTCCATTTTTATTTTAGTACATCACCCAAAATATAGTTTTGAAACTTGTTTCAACAGAACATTGTCAATGTGTGTCCTTTTGTTGTTGTCTAGCACAGCTGGTATAGCCTATGGCAGGGATTCTTAACCTTTTTGTCACCGAGGCCCAATTTTTTCAGTGTCGAGTGACCTTAATAATAGCAGTTTAAAATTTTCACGGCCCTCTAGGGGGCGCTTGCGGCCCAACTTTTGGCCAGGGCCCAATGGTTCAGAATCCCTGGCCTATGGTTAGAGATTCACAACTGTCCATGGAAGTGTCTGTGAAGATTCTCATTCATCCAGGTCATGATGTCCAAAAAGGGTTTAGTTGTCAACAACTGGACTTTTTCTTGGAGTTGAAAGACGTTTCATTCCTCTACTGAGGAACTACATCAGTTTCTGGTTGATGTCAAAAGGGAACGCTAGAAGTTCTTCTCCAGGTGCATGGAGGTAACTCCTGCTGTTTTCAACACGTCTGGTTGCACGCCCCCTGGTGGCAGCCTTCATGTCTTCTCTCTCATGTGGATATCCATTTTGAAACCTGGCACTCCAGCTCTGTTGTGCATAAAAGAAACCTCTCAGCCAACACTGATTGATTCAATTCTGCGGACAGCTCTGTGGCACTTAAACCTCAAATGACTAGTTGGAACTTGGAATTCAAGTTGATCTGAGTTTCTTTCAACAACCTCAAATAAAGATAAAAAAAAAAAAATATATAGCACATCTTAATGGCTGTGAGTTCTGTGTGGTTGCTTAGTGACAGACGGATGTGTGTGTGTGTGTGTGTCTGCTGGCAGAGGTTGATTGGCTGCTGCAACAGTTGAAATAGGTTTGACATTTTTTTGGGAAGAATCCCCAGGACTGAGATACAAGACATAAAGACTTGGACAATTGCAGGTGGATGTACAGTTCTGTTCTGAGTTCTGGGCCAGTTCTGACTTCACAGCCGAGTGGCTTTTTTGAGCTGTTCAAGCACATCAAGTGAATATTGAACAAAAACAAATGTACACTTTTTTTGCTAGTTGTGTTTTTAGAGGTCCCTTCATAACAGGCCTGGGCAATTATATTGCATCGCGACCACAGCTGGTACTAGAATTTGAGTCACAAATCAGGTCAGGATCAGAAAGATCGAGTATTTGCGTGAACTAAGCTAAATAATGAGTAAAGTATTGAATAAAGGCAATGCTGTTAGCATCTGTGAGACTATCTATTGGGGAAATACTGGCTTTGCAGGGAAAAGGCAGAAGGATTACAAAATATAACCCACAACTTTTGTCATACAATTTCAACCCTGCAGCTTATGCAGAGATGCAATGTATGCATTTTTTTTCTAATTGCCCGAGCAGAAAAGGTAAGAGTGAGACAGGTAGTGTCAAGGAAGACACAAGTCACAACCGCAAATAAACACCATAGAAGAAGAAGTATAATATACGGTAACTCGCTTTGTACATGAATAAACTTAGCATAATCATAATCCTCATCATGGAAAATGCAAAAAGAATGCGGCACATGGGGCTTATAGTCAGGTGCGGCTTATAGTCCGGATATTACGGTAATTTGGACAAGTTGGGCGGCCCAGATTCTAACGCAAAAATGGGCCACATCTGGTCACCGGGCCTTAGTTTGCCCAGATCTGCTCTATAAGCTATTCAATAGGTTACCACCAGCCAAACACACAGCATGTATCTCTGAGAGTCGCTCACTGTCAACCCACATACTGACCACATGGATGTGTTTCAGGCCAGTTTGATTACTGGTTGGAGTGATTGGTTTCTAGTTGTGGAGAGCGCCGCCCTGTGATGGTAATGGTTAAGTAAATGAAAATTGATGGACATGTTATGTAAGTAAGTTAGATACACACCTATGAAAATAAGGTTAATTCATTGGTTACACTGATTGATTAGATCCAGGTCCATTAGTGGTTCCCAAACATATTAAGAGCAGGACAGGTGGTAGAACCTTTAGCTACCAAGGCCCTCTTCTGTGGAATCAGCTTCCACTTTGTTTAATTCGGTCTCTACCTTTAAGGTGAGACTAAAAGCTAGGGGTGTGGAGATGAATCGTTTTGGATCAGTTATCGATATGTGATAAATAAAGCTCTGATTGGTTAAAATGCTGTAAAACGATCTGATGGTTCGGATTTTTGTCCATGGATCCGTTTCTTGCTCCAGTGCCCCACCCACTAATAGACATTTAGACATAGACGCGACATTGGTCGCTTCCTCCCACTAGAGCGGCGAGCCCATAGACACGTGTGTAATCATATGTAAAAAAGCATTTTCAATTGCCCGACTGGCAACTGTATAGTGTTGATGAAAGTGGAGATGCAATCGGCTCGAACTGGATTGTTTACTTAATATTTTCATGACTCGCTCCTGAAATCGGATCGTAGCCTGTGAATCGAGATTTTAATCGGATCGTTATGAGTGAGTGACAGATTAACTCCCCTACTAACAACCCATCTATTTAATGTTGGCTATTTTTTTTTATGTTTAAATCCAATCCTGTAGTTTATACCAAGCTGGACTTAAATGCTGGGGTCTCTGAGATCACACATTTATAATGAGCACAGAGTCTGAGCAGCCTTCCCCTCTGTCTCACTCTCTGGTCCACACCTGTCCCTCAATCTTATGAAATCTGTCTCAAAACTACACCTTTTTTGGACTGATGTCAGAACTAGGGCCACCAGGACTAGGATGACCAGGGATCAAAACCCATATCACTACTGACATTATAAGCCAATTTGTAAATTTGATTTTCTTTGGAAGAACTTCAACTGTTTTTGTTAGATATATGTATATATGTCAAATAGTTCATTGTACCTTAGTGCTTGTTTTATTTGATTGCATTGTTCCTTACCCTGGCTGAGGGTCGAAGGACAGAGGACGTTAACAACCCTGTAAAGCCCTATGTGACAAATCTGATTTGTGAATGTGGTCTCTATATATAAAATTCGATTGATTGGTTAATTGATTGACATTGTAATTATGAATTAAAAATCAATCTGATTTAGCTGCAGCCAAAAAGAGACAGAAGAGTAACCAGGGAGCATTGTCAGTGTCTCTTTTGTTTGGGCTTCATGACAAATGCCTGATCAGATGCAGGAGACGCTGTAGGGCATAACATTAGGCTAAAATGTCACCAATCACTTACACGTACGTACAGGCAATAGAGAGCAAAGTTAACATGTGGCAAGGAGAGAAAGGGAGATGGTGGCAGAGGTAATAACGCATGAACCAATCATCATGAGGAACAGAAGAGCATGCTCAATGCTTTGCTCAATGTCCTCTAGGGGAAAAAAAAAAAACAACCTTCAATGTCTTTGAGTTACTTTTTCTAGTTTTTTTTCAAGGTTATATTTTAACTGTAAAGCCCTTTGATATATATTGGAATTATAAAACCTCTGCAGTGCACTAAGGGAGTGAAAAGAGAAGCATGAAGTAGCGAGGATTTTTCTGCATACTGTCTATTGTTCATGACATTCGTAAGAGATCTTAGATTGGCTCCAACCAAGCAGCTCAGTGTCCAGCTAATGGTCACACGGTTTATTCATTCCCCACGTTGATGGATACAGGATGTCATTCTCTTGTCATATCAATAATTCATTTTGACAATCTAGACCCTCACTCCGGCCCCTGCAGTTTTTAAAATGCACCCTGAAAGTAGTTTACTTTATACATGTTCCTGTCAAATTGTATATGTTTTCTGGAGCATCCAAACTTAGCTGGAAAAGTTTTCTTGTGACAATTTTAGTCTCTTCCCAACTCCCTCATTTCCCCCAGCTGGCATTGAAATTGGCATTTCTTTAACTTCATCAATCTTTTACATTGCACTCCAGCAGCCTGGCATTTCTCATCTTCCTTCCTTGACAGTCGGAGTCACACATTCACTCAAGCTTGGACACAAACCTGTCACGTTTGTTCGTTGAGACCAGAAGGGGGCATTTTCTGTTGTTGGACATCTTAAGTTTATTGAGAAACGGTGTTCAATGCACTTGTTAAAGCGGCTCTTTAGTATCTGATGAGGCAGGGAAACCTTTTAGAAGTTGTTTTTTTTCTGCTCTTATTCTTTGCTGTCATTCCCCGGTGTCAGCTGTGCAGAAACAGCTGTTCGACAGTTGTTCCTATCTGTCCCCACAGCATTGCAGAATGTCTGTCTCTTTAGCCAATCACCTCCAGAGTGTCTACTTTAAAATATATTCTTGTCTTCTCCTGCCTTCACTCATAGTGACTGCTGTTGTCTACTCTCGGCCTCTGCTCTTTCTCTACCTTTACTTCCTCCCCACAGTCACCAAGTCTGTACAATCTCATGCGATCCATCAGGTATCATTAGTCTGACCACTTCTGGTATCCACACCATGTGCATCAAACATCAAACTAAGTCCATAGTTGTCAAATAAGGTTGGAGTTGTCATAACTTTGGCTGCCTGTTGGTGGCGAATAATCTAGGGGTGGGAGGTTTGCTTTTATTTAGATTTGAACAAAAAGCGTCTTGTCCAAAATTATTAAGACCCCATTGATTCTAAGACTAAAAACCACAGTATTTTCGGACAAAACGTTGTCTCTTAAGGTCTTAAATGTTTAATAGTGTTTTCAATGGTTCTGTGATTTTTGTGTTTTGTTCTTTTGGTTTTTGGACAAAAAGATCAACTTGCTTGTGACATTTTAGTAATTTTTAAGGCAAGAAGACTTGCCATGGCAAAGGGTACAAAAGGATACATGTCAAATAATTCCCGGTGCTCCCTATGGATTAATAAAGTTCTAATTTATTTTATTTAAAGTTGAAGTTCAAGTGGGATGTTGAAAAAGATCCAAAGTCTAGCACCAAGGCTGTCCCAAAGAACCTCAAATGGTCTGAGTCTCTAGCACTCACTCTCCATGGCCTGAATGGACATCGACCAAGAAAGATTCCCCTTCTTCAACCACAGCATATAAAAGCTAGTGTGACCAGTGCAAAAAATAACTTAAAGATCATCGGTTCCTGGATATCGGATAAAGCACTTAAGATTTTTGAGATCTAGAAGAAATGTGATACCTATAAAGACACTACCACTACCACCGTTAAATATGAAGGTGGAGGCATCATGCTAGGGAGCTTGATTTCTGCAAATGCGATTGGACTGTGATTGGAAAAGCAGTACATCAACATTCTTTAAGAAAACCTTAAACCGGCGGCAGAGAACCTAAACATTGGGGACCTATGTTGGACTTATGAGCAGGACAATGATCCAAAGCATACAGCCAATGTAGTGAAGACATGATTCCAGGACAATACTACCCGTGCATTGACGTAAACAAGCCTCCTGTTTCAAACCCTTCAAGAATTAAGGGAGCTCAAGAAACAGGGGCCATAACGCTCCAACATTGGAGATCTGGCAGGGTTTGCAAAACAGGAATGGTCCGGAATTCTCTTAGTCAATATTTGTCTAAAACCGCTAAACTGTATATGCATTATGGTCATGGCTTCTTCACTCAATAGTCTTCTGGTCCTCCAAATTGAGAAAAGGCTCTCTTTGCTTTGTCTCCGGTCTAAATTAATTTGTTGTCACTGTTTCTCACATGTTTCCAGGGATGTTGCCTTCCCAGAGGAATGTTCTGTGGGGACTACCCATGGTTTCCATGGTTTCTCATCCAAAGACAAACAAGGACAATCAAACTGACCTAATTGTTTGTCACTTTAGTGTCATACTTTTACCAAGCGATAGACCAGAAATACACACAAACAAACTTAGACCAAACAGACTCACCCATCTTGTGTTTAAATTGAGCTCAAACTGTACGGAATAAGCCGCTCCAATTTATTTTGAAAGTTTTTTTTTTCATCAGACATGACCCTGGTATATTTTTAATTCGGAAAACATAGACACGAGGACAAGATAAAAGACTATAAACAGGAGATAAGTTGATGTTGGTTGAAACTCCTGGTGAATTATCGTCAAGACATTTTTTTTGGAGCAGCCGTTGTGCAATATAATAGCCTCAAATGTATGCATTTGTAGTCAAAGCTTTACAGTCAATGTTATCAATCAAAAAATATTAATTATGACAAATGAGTAAAGGGGTGGACGGGTTGAAAATATTTGGACGGATGAAGAACAGAATGGATGGATGGATTGATGGATGGAGATAATTGCCTAAGAATTAGTATCCAGCTGTGTTCCTATCTCACCCTGCTGTCCAGAATCCCCCACCCCCCACCCTCACCCCCAAGCGAGTGCAGCTCATTTTTCATGGTTATGTTTTGATGACACACCGCACAAATTTTAGTGTGCACGTCTGACCAGGGAGTGTTTGATGCCCAAATCTAATCACTGACACAACTGAGGCTGTGAACTTTTGTCTCCAGTGTGACATGTGTCTGCTTTATATGCCCACCATGCTCCCTGCTTCCTCCTACTGATTCCACTGCTGTTAAATGATGAAGCCCTTTATAAATAAGAAATAAATAATATATATAAAAAAATAAAAAAAAACAGCCCAGCTCAGAGCATTATTCAGCCAGCAATTATAGCCCCTACAAAACATATTCCTATTGCAGTTTGAAGTCTGTACAAGTGTAATCTCTGGGAGACAGACTCGCTGAGGCTCACATAAAAATTATTTCTTTACAGCTTCATTAGGCATTAGGGCATTAAATCCTGGCTGAGCTGGGTTTGAATTAATCTGCTTTTAATGGCACGTTCCTGAAAATGAAAGAAGTGAAAAAGGAAATAAAGGAAAAGATAAAAAAAATAAAGACAGAGAATGATATTCAAATTAATCTGCACCCTAACTGTGTCAGGTATATGTCAAGTAATAGCAATAGTCTCCAATAGTAAATAAGTCTATCTCAAGTGACACATTTCATATACAAGTTTTAGTCAAATATTTGTAAAGAAAAGTAGTTGCAGAAATGAAAAGAAATGTTATATCTTCTTTTCTTAAATGTATTCTACTAGGATATGGGAACAAACTCAACGTGTTCAGTAGGTTCTGATCAATCCTTCACTTTGTGTGAAACGGAATACTAGAAGAGTGCAGCCGTTTTGAATTTTATTTTGAAATTCATGCTTTTACTTTGAAGCGATGGAAACAGAAGTTGCACCTGTTTGAATCGGTAAGTCACTTCGTCGACGTTTAGTTCCTGTAGCAACATGTAGCCTACTGATTACCTACAAGAACCAGGCCAACTTGGTCAGTATATTTTTTTATGTATTGTTCATGGGTATTATGTACTGTGTAAAACCATGGTGTTTTTGTGAGAATTACAATAATAAATTTTATTTTGTGTACATTTAAACCAAAGTGGAAACCATTTGGTTGGGTATATATGTGCTAGAAAAACCAAAGGAATTAATGAATATTAAAAAAAGAAGAAGTGAATGTTGCCTAAATAGGAAATTTAATTTTAAGTGGCTTTCAGTGTAAATGCAAATACAATTTGTTACTGCTAATGAAACTGTATATTAATTTGAGGACAGTTGCTGTGATACATGTGTTTTCTGGAGGCTATTTGTATTAATGTATGTTTTAGCCAGTGCCAAGTTTTTTGTGGTTTTGAGTATCATTTAACCCTCCAGTCGTACGATGATCGGCGGTCGGGCCCGATTGTGGGCTTGGGTCATGTGACTTAAGTCTCAGAGTTTACACAAGGTTTCAACAAGTGGTTATCACTTGACGATCGCTTCCGACTACTTCACAATCGATTGTGTTAAAATCAAACTCTTTCAATCCTGCTGATCTGCTTGATTTCTCCCTACCATAGCATTTGTCTATCAATAAGTTTTTCTTGTAAAAATCGGGAAAAAAAAACCCTTCTTCCTCCTTGAAATTTTGACAACACAATTGGCTAACACTTCTATCCAGAGCAGTTCTGGTTACGGTCAGACGTGTCCTGTATGATTGTGCAGTGTGATCAGTCCAATTGCACTCGATCAACGGATCGTAGTGTGACATCACCAGTCATGAGCTGTGAACTGATCACCCCTGGGATTTACTCGTATAGCGTTAGCAACATATTGCTGCCACAATAACAAAAAAAATAAAATAAAATAGAAAGGTCTGTCTGTTTCTTTTTCCTGTTGTGTGCTGTACATGGGTAATCAGTGTGATGACACTCACCTGTGTCTCACTCTTGTCACCTGGTGTCCTCAGGTATATAAACACCTTCTGATCATTAAGTCTTGTGGGGATCAGTAGTAGTTGATGTTAGCTGTTTGTAGCCTGAAGTCTTGTGAAGTGCTGGTGTTTGGTTAGGTCCTGTTTGTTATGTCCGGTTAACTTGTCAACATTCCTCGGTTCTGTTCTTGCCTAGTTGGTTTACCAGTGGGTTTTTGGTTCTTGAGTTTCTTATTAAAATCCTGTTTCACTGCAGAAGAGAGAGAGATGCCAGTTACTTAATTTTTTGGTTCTTACCTGCTTCCTGTTGCAACGGAACAGTAACAAATTGCACTGTGTATGCCCGGCTTTAGTTAGAATTAAAGTGTGAGGGTTTTATTATACATGGTGTTGCAATATCTATGTTGCAGGTTTAAAAAAAAAAAAAAACAGTTTGCGAGACAAGTTTTCGTATAGTTTTAAGATGATTTTGATTCTCCAGATAACTGACTAATTTGACTAGATTGATGCACTTTTTACTTTACTTTTTTTTTTTAATCTTTATTGTGATTTGAGGCATTTGTCCAATAAATGAGATATCCTTACTATTAATGGTGTTTTGTGATTCATGGATGGCTTTAAATCTAATGATCACAAACTGTATTTGCAGTCAGTAGTTTCAAAGTGTTTTTTTAATATCTCAATTCATCTCTAGTTATAAACCAAAGAATGCACTTAATTTTGGAAAAGCCTGAGGTTTCTCCTGGAGCTGAATGAAGACAACTCCCTTCAACAACATCAGTCAGATGTTTCAGGCTTCCAATGTTTACGTCAAAGAGCTGTTTCTTTTTTTTTAGCACTCAAATCATCATCCTTTTTCTCTCTATTCCGGAATATGAATGATGCACTGGCTCTTGGGAAAGGAAAAGACTGACTGTAGTGGTTTCAGCTGGATAGTTTCAATAATGGTAAATGGATTTTCTAAATGCCAAAGTGGCTGCTTTATAGATTCAGCTTCACAGTGGGGAGAACAAACTCATTTAGCCGGAATATTGCCGACTGCCAAGACACCTCCACGTATTTACCAACCGAGCGGCGATTTTACTATGCGCCTTCGTGGCCCACACACATGACACATCATTTACGGGGCCATCTTGATGCATCTCAATTACTGTCAGTGTCAGTGTTTACTGTGGTTATCCACAGGGCACAGACCGCCTCTCATTTTTTTGCTTTGATTTGCTTTCATGCACCACGGTGTCCTCTCCCGTCTGTTAGGTTTTCACACTTGTGTACACATTGTGTGCATTCAACTTCTTAGTCTATAATTATAACCTTAAGTAGCCTGTCTTAAGACAGTGGGGAATGTCATTGAGAGGGCAAAATACTGCCACTTAAACAGAAATCCAACTGCCTTGATGTCTTGTTCTCCAATCTAGTTAAATAAATACCTATCTGCTTAAAGAAAAACAAACCTTGCTTCAACCCTAAGGCAGAGATGGGTCAGAGGTATTTTTAACTATAAAATTTAAAATAGAAATAGCAGGACGGTATCAAGAAATTGTTACTTTAATATGGCAGCAACACTCACTAAAACCAGGTATACACTGTGTTTTTTTTTTGTTTTTGTTTTTTTGTATTTTGGCATAAAAATGCTGCTTTGACTGTATGGGTGAATTGATTAGTGAGATTAGAGTGATCAGACTGTGAAATCACACAAGACACGTTTGACTCTTGTAGCCAGTTCTAAATATACACATCTGTGCAACTTAAAACACACTAAGATGTGTATAAGAGACAGGTCTTAAGACAGTGGGGAATGTCATTGAGAGGGCAAAATACTGCCACTTAAACAGAAATCCAACTGCCTTGATGTCTTGTTCTCCAATATAGTTAAATAAATACTTATCTGCTTAAAGAAAAACAAACCTTGTTTCAACCCTAAGGCAGAGATGGGTCAGAGGTATTTTTAACTATAAAATTTAAAATAGAAATAGCAGGAAGGTATAAGAAACTTTAATATGTCAGCAACACTCACTAAAGCCAGGTATACACTGTGTTTTTTTTTTTTTTTTTTTTTTTTGTATTTTGGCATAAAAATGCTTCTTAGACTGTATGGATGAATTGATTAGTGAGATTAGAGTGATCAGACTGTGAAATCACACAAGACACGTTTGACTCTTGTAGCCAGTTCTAAATATACACATCTGTGCAACTTAAAACACATCATCAGTGTTGACACCTGGGTTCATCAGGTGTTCCGGGTCCCACAAGAGACACCCTCACCCAGGGCACCCAACCGGGGTGATCAAGTCCCAGCTCCACTGATTGCCCCCTTTGATCCACAACCACCCTAACAAAGGTGAATGAACAGCCTCGTCGGTTGCTGGAGTTTGCTGGTGGAGATCCCTCTGGTGATGACATCGGCAATGACCTTCAGTACCTGGTCATGGCGCCATCGGTAATGCCCATCTGGCAGTGTCCTTGGGCAGCAACTCAGGATGTGATCCAGTCTCTTGGCAGAGGGGGCACAGTGGGTTCGCTGCTAAGATCTGCCAAGATTAGATGTAGATTCAATTGGCTTGGGAGGACATCTAAGCCTGACTAGATGAGGAAATTTATCCGGTATGGCTCAGATTGCCAAAGCTCTGACCATGATACCTTCCTATCGGCTGCCTACTCCCATCGGGTCCACGCCCCCCTACTGCTGCATCCCTACTGATCCACTGCCGCGGGCTTCCTCCAGCTCTGCTCGGACCTCCTCCTGGATCAGTTGGCACCTTGCCTTCCCCTGTGCCTTGTTGTAGGAAGGTCTTGTGTTGCTCCCGAATCCTGCCCCTCTGGATGCCACTAAACCTACCAGCTCTGGAATTCTGCCTGGTCAACTGCCTCCTGAACACACCACTTCCTATGGGTCCTCACTTCAATGCCTGCCGAGGAGACTTTGATGTCACTACAGTCCCTATACAGGACCACCTCTCTTGTTCAGGTACCATAAACCCCTCCTTCAAACTGCTGAAGTATAGTTTCACCTTAGTGTTCCTCCCGTACAAAGCAATGCTGCTGAGGCTTTGTGGTAGGCTCAGCCACTTCCACAGAGAAGAGCTGACCTTCCTCTTGAAGCACTCGATGGTGGACATTTGCACATCGTAGACCAGCAGCAGCCAGAAGCGTTGTGGCAGGAGGCTTTGCTGGTAGATCCAGGCCTTAAACTTACCTTGAGATCCTGTCCTGTCCACCGCTGTAAGTCAGGTCCCAGCTCCTCTGATGTTGCTCGGAGTGCGGTGGTGTCCTTCAGAAGAACCTGGGTAGATCTACCCAGGCTCTTGACTGGCTTCTCACCCAGAGATGGAATCTGGGTGTCCCCGTGATGGTGCCCTTCTCCAGCAGATGAAATGTTGCAGTACCGATCCAGACATGACTCAACCTGAAACTCAACCTTTGGATAAATGCATCTGGAAACTGTATTTGAATGGAATGGAATTGAGCATCAAAAAGGGTGACGACAACGTGTATGGACCAGTAAATATCTTGACGGACATGAGTAGTCCGGTCTCTCGGTTTTGCCATGCTGTGTGATATGTTGAAGGGTGGGAGGGTATCATGTTACATTTTTCCATGATCCATCAAGAGGCAATCGTAAGGTGAGAACCACTTGTTGTAACCAATGTACACTGCACAACAACAGTTCTGACCACAGATAACACTGCAAAAATCATGGTACAATCGTATGGTGTCACTGGTTGTGTTAACTGTCGTTGGAGCTGCTGCTGCTTCATGTCGCCACTAGTTGGGACTGGAGAACATTTGTACAATATCTTTTGTTAGACATCCTTAGAAAATCCAAAATTACCACATGGCACATTTTCTGTGAATAGTTCTAAAACCAAATTTCCAAAAACAATAATTGTGAAATTTAAAGAATTGACATGCTTCACCTTGAAAAATCCAACTAAGGGTGGCTAGCCCCATATGTGGTGCAGGTTGCTGTACACTCTAAAAAAAATTTCCTCGTCCAACGAAGAAAATCAACGCAACCATTTCCATCGATTTGATTAAGTTAAGACAACTTGAAATGAAATAACTTTCAGAGAACATACTAAATTAAGTTAGGTGAATTAGCTTTTCCTCTATGACCAGAGGTATTTTTAATTACCACTCACTTGATAATTGACAGCACATACTCAGGTTTTTAAGTTGAGTGCTAATTTAAATCAAGTCGTTACAACTTGTTTTTCTGCATTAAATAAAGGGAATTTTAAGTGATATGGACTGAATAACTTTAATTTTAATCATAATCCTTTTAGTTGATAACATGAAAAAATCAAGTTGTTGTAACAATGTTTTATGAACTATATAAAAGCATTTTTAAGTGTTATAAACTCAAGTAAACATGTTTTTAGGCTGATAACCATTAATAAATTGAGTTGTTACAATTACATTTTTTTAGAAGTCTAAAATTTAGAAGTCTTAACTTTTTCATACTTTCACTTATGTATTAACCTGTAAGGAAATAATTAGTCCAACAACCAATTTGTTACAAAAATAACATTTTATTATAAACAATTTTGTGAAACCTGCTTGCAGCAAACAATTTTCTCAACATAAACTTTTTCAAATAACACAACAACAACAACAACAAAGTGTAACCGTGTAACAGGTAAGATTTAAAAAATACTGCTCTTCAGACTCATAACTTTTGCACTGGCTTTCAGTCCATCCAGTTCCAAAAAAAGTTTCTGAAACACCTCAAAAGTGTATTTCAGTTCTCGACGATAATTTAGATTAATGGCATATATTACCCCCATTAAAAGCGCACAGCACCTTGACATGTAATTTCCCTCCACGATCTTTGTTCCCTCTACCACAATGGTTGCTGTCTTGTAGACAGAACCTGGCGTTGACCCATCCTTGATGACAGCAATTTTCATCATTTGGCCATCAACGCCCGCCTCAAACTCTTCTGTGTCCTTGAAAAAAAAAAAGAAATGCGTGAAAAAAAGATGGGTTAGCATCTGGTTAGAGGTATTGAATTGAATGATTACTGCTGACTTTATAGCTATTTTTATAAATTTAGGTAGGCCTTTACTAAGGTAAACGCTGGCAACCACAGACTGATAGAACATTTTCTGGAGCTTCCTGAAGACTTTGAAGGGTCTGAGTCACCACAGGAAGTACAGAATGCCCAGTCCAGACTGTAGACAGGTCCAGACTGTACGTCGTGCGAAGACTCAGGTCCTTCAATATCTGCAAGAAGCTCCGGAAAATGTCTGTGGTTGCCAGCGTCATTTCCTACACTGTGGCGTGCTGGGGTAGCAGTGCATCAAAGAAATAACTACTTTTCTATCTGTCTGTCTGTCTGTCTATCTTATCAGTGGAGTCTTTATTTATTTTAATTTAAACACTACACCAACAAAATATTAATAAGATAAAAATCCCTTTTTTACTAATACATGCAAGACTACAACGACATTCGCTT
>JAFBJS010005860.1:63356-112186 GCA_016785265.1 Paraplagusia blochii | reverse complement strand
TGTTTCTTTCTTGTCTGTCTGTAATTTAGTTGTCGTTCCTCCTCTTCTTCTTCTTTTCTTTGGTGTCGACGTTTCTTCAGCTGCTTCAGTTTCACTCTCTTCTCCTCTTCTCGCCTCTCCAGGCTTTTATAGCTGTCACTCAGCCTCTCGACTCTTCTCGTCGTTTCCACCGCGTCGTCGTCACGGTGTTAGAAGTGATGGTAAATTCTATGTCCGGTTTTGTATTTCAAAATAAAGGACAAAACGCCGTTTCCAAGCAAGTGCACTTTACTATGAAAGTAAATTTATGGAATTGTCGATATGTTTCGAGGACGGTCTGGTAAAGAAAGTTCTGGTAGATTCTCGCTTTAAACGCACTGGCCTTGAGACCCTAAACGTACTATTCGAGGCTTTTGGCGAAAAAGAAAACGTCTCCTATCCATTTTGACAGATTTTTGCCAGTTCACCTGGCGGGGTTGGGACAGGATATAAAGGCCCATATTTTGGTAATTAGCCCAGGACCTCAGAAAGTGTTAGTCCAGCCCTGAGAACGGCTACAAATATATTTTCTTAAAGGTGCTGAGAAATTACCGGTAATCGATTTTTATTTTTGAAGGTTGAGATAAGCCACATTAGAAGAGAATAGGTTTGTCGTATTCGTTATGTAATCTGAATATAAGCCTACTGCGAGAAAGCTACATTAAGTCATAAGCAAGAATTCACCAGAACCTTCTTCACCAAACTGAAACCTATCGACAATTCCAGAAATGTTCTTTCATTTTAAGATGTGCATGCTTAGGCTTCAACAGTTTGTCCTTTATTTTGAAATACAAAACCGGACATAGAATTTACCATCACTTCTAACACTGTGACGACGACGCGGTGGAAACGACGAGAAGAGTCGAGAGGCTGAGTGACAGCTATAAAAGCCCGGAGAGGCGAGTCGAGGAGAAGAGAGTGAAACTGAAGCAGCTGAAGAAACGTCGACACCAAAGAGAAGAAGAAGAAGAGGAGGAACGACAACTAAATTACAGACAGACAAGAAAGAAACAGATTAATACGTAAGTGTTATTTTTTAATTTCCTTCTAATTTTTTATACCATTACGTCAATAGGATTTAAATGTTAATGTTTTTAATGTCAGAGATAATGGAGCTGCATGTCTGTCTCTACCTTTACCACAGGTTCAACTTTTAATTTCTTTTATTATTCACATTCTTCTACTTTAATACCGACAGTGGCATAAAGTGACCACAGGCGGCAGCACCTGACCGCTAATTCTGTGTCTCTGTGGTCATAGTATAGAAAAGAAAGAGGTTAAATATCATTTTCTGTCAAAATAAAGTTAATAGTTTAATTGTTGTTGATTGTGTTGGTGTGACAGATGAAGTTGTTAGACTCTAAAATCTTTCTCTCTAACTGTTATTTCCAAATGAAAACATTATTGTGTCTCCACCTGGGTTTTGGTTCCTAAATTGTCTTTGTTATTCTTTTAGGAAAACAGTGACAATGACTGCAGCTAAAGGCACTGCCATAGGCATTGATCTGGGCACCACCTACTCCTGTGTGGGGGTTTTCCAGCACGGAAAAGTTGAAATCATAGCCAACGACCAGGGCAACAGGACGACACCTAGCTATGTGGCGTTCACCGAAACCGAGAGGCTGATTGGGGACAGCGCTAAAAACCAGGTGGCTCTAAACCCCAGCAACACAGTCTTTGATGCTAAGAGACTGATTGGGAGAAAGTTTGATGAGGAGGTGGTGCAGGCTGATATGAAACACTGGCCTTTTAAGGTGGTGTCAGAAGGAGGCAAGCCAAAAATTGTGGTGGAGCACAAAGGAGAGAACAAAACCTTTAATCCTGAGGAGATTTCCTCCATGGTCTTGTCGAAGCTGAAGGAAACGGCTGAGGCGTACCTGGGTCAAAAAGTGTCCAACGCCGTCATCACTGTCCCAGCCTACTTCAACGACTCCCAGCGGCAGGCGACCAAGGACGCAGGCGCCATTGCCGGGCTGAACGTCTTGAGGATCATCAACGAGCCCACGGCAGCTGCCATTGCATATGGTTTAGACAAGAGCAGAATTGGGGAACGCAATGTCCTGATTTTTGATCTGGGTGGAGGAACATTTGATGTGTCCATTTTGGCAATCGATGACGGCGTCTTTGAGGTGAAAGCTACAGCTGGTGACACTCACCTGGGCGGAGAGGACTTTGACAATCGCATGGTGACCCACTTTGTCGAGGAGTTCAAGAGAAAGCACAGAAAGGATATCAGCCAGAACAAGAGAGCACTGAGGAGGCTGCGTACAGTTTGTGAGAGGGCCAAGAGGACATTGTCCTCCAGCTCCCAGGCTGGCATCGAGATCGATTCACTCTTCGAGGGCATTGACTTCTACACGTCCATCACCAGGGCTCGTTTTGAAGAGCTGTGCTCAGATCTTTTCAGGGGAACTCTGGAACCTGTGGAAAAAGCCTTGGGGGACGCCAAAATGGACAAAGGACAGATTCACGACGTGGTCTTGGTGGGAGGCTCCACCAGGATCCCAAAAGTCCAGAAGATCCTGCAAGATTTCTTCAACGGCAGGGAGCTCAACAAGAGCATCAACCCAGATGAAGCGGTGGCTTATGGTGCAGCCGTCCAGGCCGCGATACTGACAGGAGGTATCTGACACACATACGAGTTGTATAACAGAAACAGACACACACACACACACACACACACACACACACACACACACACACACACACACACACACACACACACACACACACATTATTAATATTTTTGTCAAGATGTGTATAAGAGGAGACCATGGTCTGGTTGGAGAACAACCAGCTGGCTGGCAAGGAAGAGTTTGAGCACAAACAGAAAGAACTGGAGAAAGTGTTTCAACCAATCCTCGTCAAGTTGAGTGAACGAGGAGGAGGAGCTACTGAGGGAGCCAGCTCCCAGGGGCCAACTGTGGAGGAGGTGGACTGAAGTGATGTTTTCAGCCTAAATACATACTTTCTTTATGTTTAAAAATATAAATCTATATATGTTGAACTGACTCATATTGTTTTCTTTATTATATTGAATAAAAAGCTGTAAATGTTTTCTGGTCTTGTCCAACATTTTAATGCAATAAATGTTTATATTTTCTGAACTTGTCTTTGTCAGTTCTGATTGATGGAATAATATAAAAATAAATGAATTATTCAGGATGTTATTAGTGTAACATAGTGGCCACAGGAGGGCGACACAAGACAATTGTGTACAGTATACCTTGGTCGTTGGTCAGTCCTTAATAAAACTCTTATTCATTTTGTGGAAATAATCAGT
Organism: Paraplagusia blochii; assembly: GCA_016785265.1. Classification (NCBI taxonomy): domain Eukaryota; kingdom Metazoa; phylum Chordata; class Actinopteri; order Pleuronectiformes; family Cynoglossidae; genus Paraplagusia; species Paraplagusia blochii. The sequence continues at coordinate 108,885 of JAFBJS010005860.1, read as the reverse complement.
CTATTGGTAAAATAAAATTTGTTTTAATGAAGAAAGAAAATAATAAATAACCAACAAAGGTCAGATGTTGGTAAGAAAAAAGTCCTGTCCTACAGAGAGTAATGTGAATATTGAACAAAGAATTTGCACAAAATACAAAAATGTGTCGCATAAATCAGGGAATTTAGAATCGCTGTCATCTTGTTGGCTTCCATGCAACTTATTTTATCAGGAAAGCAGATTTACGAGCCTCACAGACTTTATCTGGACTCTTTGGTTTCATCCTCAATGCTTCCTCTTTCTACTCATGCACAGTGATGTTCAGGTCAGGTGACAGGTTTGGCCAATCCTGGACCACCTTCATCTTCTTCGCCTTTAATGAAGAGATGGATGTTTTGGGATGGAGCTCCGTCCTCTTGAAGCATTTCACTACTTTTATGGTTAAGAATGTAAGAGGAAGTTAATACTTGGAGAGACAAGGATGGACAGGATCAGGAATGAGGTGATTAGAGGGACAACACAGACAGGAAGGTTTGGAGAAAAAGATAGAGAAGATGGAGATGGTTTGGACATGTTCAGAGGAGGGACAGTGGATACATTGGTAGAAGAATGATCCTAGAGATGGAGCTACCAGGTAGGAGACAAGAAGAGATTGATGGATGCAGTGAGGGAGGAGATGGAGGTAGTTGGAGTCAGAGTAGAAGATGGAGATGATTCACTGTGGAAACCATTGAAGAATAGGGGACAAGAAGAAGACCATACAGTACAGGACTGCATTGCAGTCAAGATGCTGCAGCGTTAGCTGTGTACACAGTGTCCATTTTAGTTCTCGAGGTGTCCAACAGTGTCCGCAGTGGGTTTGTCCGAGGAACAAGGTGGGGCTGTGGTGAGGAGGCGCAGCGCCCCCCGCAGTATCAACCAGAACCAGTACAACTGCAGAGACCAGAGTGCGAGTGCCCCGAGGTTACACTGCCACGGCACCAGCAGGGGGACAATGAGCAGCGACACAGAGGTGTATCTGAGAACAGAAGAAGGGGACAGTGAGGACAGAACAATGAAGAGATTGGACACAACTGAAAAGGTGGACAGATGAACAGTTGTTCAGATGGACAGGTCTGTCAGTCAGTCCATCTGAGAGACTGTCCAACTGTCGCATGGACAGTTGAAAATTAGGACAAATGGACAATTAGAAACTTTAAAAAAAATAGACATGTGGATAGATGGACAGCTAGCCATTTGGACAGTAGGGAAATTAGATGGTGAGATGGACAGCTGGACATTTGGTCGGAGTGACAGTTTGACAATTGGACAGTTCACAAATTAGACTGTTGGACAAATGGACAGGTACCTGCTGTAGCTGTAGTAGAGATAAGGAAAAAGCAAAACTCTGCAGCAGAAGAAGGTGACCATCAAGACAAGTCCATTGACTTTGTGCAGCAGCGTCTTCTGTTTGTTGAACTGAACACACACACACACACAAACACACACACACACACACACACACACACACACACACATTATTAATATTTTTGTCATTAGAACATTGTTCAGTAACAAGGTGGATCATGGCCAGGACAACAGCTGTGTGTGTGTGTGTGTGTGTGTGTGTGTGTTCACCTGGATCAGAACTTTACTCAGACATACAGATGGCGTGCTGAGCTCAGCAAGAAACAAAACACCCTGGAAATAATCACCTGTGCCCTGTCTCCACAGCTGAAACACAGACAAAGAGACACATTACACCACTGGTCCTCATGGTCCACCTGAGCTCAGAGACACATTGGTCACTGGTCTTCCTTTTCCTTCATCACTGAAGTGTGTGTTGTTTTTTCTAAAGCCTTTGTTCAGATTTACTGCAGTAACACTAAGTGTCCACAGGAGGCAGCACTGTTGGATCATCTAGTGTGAAATGATTGGTCCCAAAAACCAGATCCAATAATTTTTAACCAATCAGATTAGGTTAAGATTAACTCTTTTGGTAATGGGCTCAGACTAGGCCTTTGTCCCATGCCTTGCTGTGCTGCCCCCTGTCTGTAGAGCAGATTCTACAGGAGCAAATTTTTTTTTTTTCATGATTGCTGAAAAAAAACACACAAATAGGGGGCGCCGTCCTCTGATAATCACCCCCATCCTTCAATTACCAGTGAGGCGGGGCAACAAACAGCCACCATGAAGATGTGATGCAGCACCAGGAGGCGCTCTCGACGCAGGAAACCCACTAGTGCCGCGGGCCACGGCTCGTCCTCGTGTCCTTTCACACGCAGCCTGTGGCAGTGACACAGGTACATGGCGTAGATGTCGTAGGCAAAGTAGGGCGTAGCAAACAGGATGTAGGAGTCTGTGAGCCAGTGTCTGTGGATCAGAGCTGGAGGTTAATGTTCCAGACTTGACCTCAAGCCACTAGTTTATTTCCAACTACCTTTAATAGTTATTTTTTTCTTCTGGACTTGATTGTATTTCTTTATTAATTCACTGCCTGTATTTTTTGTCTTATTTGTGTCTTTTAAGGCTTTAGCAGCAGGGGGCGCTCACTCACAGCATCAGTCTCTTAAACCAGCCCAAACTTGTGGACTAATATTTTTTCTCAGTCTCAGATTATGATTGAGTTTGAACTAAAGTCATTTGATAAACAAATCTGATCCAGCTTTGACTGTCAAATCAGGGCTCCACCTGCTCCACCACCTGCTCCACCTGTTTGTTATCCCAGTGTGTCCCAGGATTAGGAACGCATCCTGGAAGACCTGCTGCTGCTGCTCAAGGTTCCCAGTTTTTACTGTACTGTACTGGACTGTACTGTATGGTGTTTTGTCTTCTTTTCCTTTCTGTCTGTCCATCTCCCCTTGTCCTCTGTATCTTCTGCTCCTGTCTCTTATACACATCTGGTAATATTAGATAATTTCCAACAGCACACCTGACGATCTCTCGTAGTGTGCCGCGGCACACTGGTTGAAAATCACTGTTATAGAGTACAATAAATGTGTTTGTAGAACAATGATTTTTGTAAAGGTCAAAACAGATGTGTATAAGAGACAGGGGCTCCACCTGCTCCACCACCTGCTCCACCTGTTTGTTATCCCAGTGTGTCCCAGGATTAGGAACGCAGCCTGGAAGACCTGCTGCTGCTGCTCAAGGTTCCCAGTTTTTACTGTACTGTACTGGACTGTACTGTATGGTGTATTGTCTTCTTTTCCTTTCTGTCTGTCCATCTCCCCTTGTCCTCTGTATCTTCTGCTCTGACTCCAACTACCTCCATGTCCTTCCTCACTGCATCCATCAATATCCCCATTGTCTCCTAGGATCATTCTTCTACCAATGTGTCCAGTGTCCCTCCTTTAAACATGTCCAAACCATCTCAATCTGTCTTCTCTCCTTCCTGTCTGTGTTGTCCCTCTAATCACCTCATTCCTGATCCTGTCCATCCTTGTCTCTCCTAAAGAGAATCTCAGCAGCATCTTCAACTCCTCCACCTCCAGCTCTGTCTCCTGTCTTCTGTCTCTAATCCATCCATCATGGCTGGTCAGTCCACCGTCCCTCCACCTTAGCTGACTCTCTTCTATCTCAGATCACTCCTGACTCTTTTCTCCACCTGTTCCATCCTGACTCCACTCTATTCTTCTCCTCAGTCTCCACTGCTCTGAACAGTTGATCCTCAGTATCTAAACTCCTCCACCTTCTCCACCTCTGCTCCTTGTAACCTCAACATCCCACTGTCCTCCCTTTCATTGACACATTCTCAGTCTGACCTTCATTCTTCTTCTCTCTGGTCCAAACCTCCACCTCTCCATGTTCTCTTCTAGTTGTTGTCTACTCTCACTGTAGATCACAATGTCATCTGCAAACATCTTCACTCATGGAGACTCCTGTCTGACTGTATACCGTGTGACATTGGTATAAATTCTCATGTTTTTATTCTCTGGAATAAAGTGCGTGGAAACATAACTTACAACACCTCTCTGCTGCCTCCTGTGGTCTACAGCTGCAATGATCTTAAATGACTTTCTCTTCTCTTTCTTTTTGCATGAAAACTGATCCATGAACCTTTGTGACTGCAGTATAAACCAGATACCAAGAGGGAAAAACCTACGAATAAATGTACAGGATTGAAAAGAGACAAATTCTCACCTGTCCTTCATCACGTCACTGCAGGAGGAGGTGACGATGACTCCGGCTGTGGATGCCATGACGGCCTGAAGGGAGGACACCAGACTGACACACACACAAACACACAGATTTGTCCACTGTTGTCTCCATCTCTAAGTTCCCAGCTTCACCTTTATCGACTCTTTCGTTGGCAATAACCACAGTGACACAAACCCACCAGCGGGGGCAGTAGCTCACTGCAACTGCTGAGCTAAATCCACAGGTTTCTCTGTGAGCTTATTTAGGTTGGGTGGATGAGTTTCATCTGAGTGTATGTGTGTGTGTGAGTGTGTATGTTCCTACCGTGCAGATAGAACCTCAGCATCGCCCCCTGTCCATCCCATCAAGCCACTCAGTGTCAACTTAAAAAAAAGGAAAAGTCCAAAAAAAAAGATGGAGCCGGCGTTGAGGAGGACAAGAGGCCACATGGTTCCAGACAGAGGGTGTGTGTGTGTGTGTGTGTGTATGGAAATATACACAAATACACACACACACACACACAGCAGGAGGATCAGCCGCAGCTTTAGGTGAAGAGGATCAAGTGGGCGGAGTCTTCCACCTGCTCCATCGGTGGGTGTGGTTTCCTGTGTAAAAAAAAAAAGATTCTCCAAAAAAAAAACAGAAAATTTTGGATGGAAATGGTTTGAATTTTTTTTTATTAGACATGAATTAAACAAAGTCAGAGCAGAGACGTCAGAAACAGACGCAGAGTTTGATCCAGTGTTTGTTTATTTGCATCAGTCTCTACTTCACCTCTAATGTCCTTTAAGAAATTCAAGTATTTGTTGGGAAGAAAAGTCCAAGAAAGAAAAAAAGACAATTTTTTTTAAACCTTAACAAAGACAAAGAAACATCATTTTTCAAACTTCATATTTATATTAATCACAAACTTCATGTTTTTACTTTCACGGATGAACAAAACCAAGTCTCACCTCTAGGGTCTACGGAGCTTCTACTAACACAACTGTGGGAGAACTAAAGAGGAGTCAGAGTCATGAGGCTCACAGAGGTTCTTCCTTCTCCTGGTGCATGGTCTGAGACCAGAGCTGGAGAACTGTTGGTACCAGGTTCTCAGTGTTTGTGTCGGTTCTGTGTGGAACCAGTGTAAGTTCTCCAAGGACCGATGTTTGTGGAACTTTGATCTTCCAGCGTCGGTTGTCAAAGCTTTTCACAATGATTCCAGTTCTGGACACTGACAAAGACCATGGTCCTGTTCTCCTTGTGGTTCCTGGTACGAGTTTGGACAGTGGGCACATCAGAACATCAGTCCTGGTACTGTCCAGTCTTTCTGTGGAGCCACATAGTTCCAGGTTCTGTTCCTGGTTGTTCAGTTCCTGGGACGATACCACAGATTTTGTGGCTCTCTCTCATTTCTGGACCAATGATCTTCAGGGCTGTGATGGTGACCACAGCTCCTAACGCTCCTTTATCCTCACAATTAGATTTAGTTTTTTTTCTTCACTTTGAAAATGCAGATGTTAGACACAAAGCTTTAGTCTGGGATGTTCTCCCCCCAAAAAGAAAAAAAACTAATTTTTTTTAACATCTGACACGAACCAGTTGCTGTTGTTTCTTTTTCCCTGACACTTTATTCACACACACAAACAAACACACACACGTTGACAGCATCACTGACTCTTTCTGAAAAGCAGAAGGAGTCAGTTACAGTGTGCACCCCCTGGACCCCCCCACTCCCTCTCTGTAACAGGAACCATCAGTTCTGTTGGTTCTGCAGAGGTTACTGTGAACCAGCGACTGGGATCAGATGAATCAAAGAGAACTAAGTTCCTGAGGTAAAGAACAGTTCCTGCTAACGTTCCTGAAATAGAAAGGAGGAAAAAGTCAAGAATGAAACAACTTCACAAGAACGACAACCCATTTAAAAAAAAAAAAAAAAAAAAAAAGTTTGTTGGTTTTTTCTAACACTAAAAATGACAAAACGCTGTGATGCGTTTAGGAACACAACAACATCAAGGGCCATGATTCTTCATCTGTGAGGTAAAAAAAAAACTCTGTGCCGCCACAAAGTTTGTTAAATTAGAAGATGAACGCAAAACTGAAATGACAGGAAGTGACATCACATCTCAGACACCAGTGATCAATGACTGTGAATCAATACTGAACCGATGCTGAGCCTGTTGGCATTGAGTGCAGAGAAACCTGAGAACCAAACTAAAAAACTAAATCACTAAAAAAAGAAAAAAAAAAACAAGCAGCATTAAATTGATAACAGCGCCCTCCTCTGATCTGACCCTGAACTGACATGGGTAAATGGTGTGAATCAAACGCACAGTGGTGTGAATCGACCTGTTATTTTTTTTCTCTTTTTTTGTTTTCAAAAAAACAAAGAAAAGCGTCCCAGCTCTAACAGGGAGTCAGTGAGGCAGACGGGTGTGACGGAGCAGAGGGAAAAGGTTAAAAAAAAAAAAAGGTAAAATCCAGTAAAACTGTCACAAGAGGTCACTCAAGCTAAAAGGTGAATTCCTGCTACATTTGTTGTGTTGCTTCCATTTCGCCAAAATCCAACGGCCGTAAAAGATTTGCCAGAAATCAGTCAGAAAAATGAAGCAACGTTGGGATGATGGAGCCCAGTGGACCAGAACACCAGGTGAAGGACTCCTGGCTCCGACTTTTTGGCTGGAAATCAGATTTTTTTTTTTTTAGTCATTTATCTCTGAAGTGAACTCTGGATCCTGGATCAGAATTATCCATCTAGATCAAATCTTGGGGATGGAATGACTTCACTTAGGGGGAAAAGAAAATGCCACGAGTTGACCAAACACTTCCAAGTCCTGGACGCAGGAGAAAATCAAACAGTAGCAGTTTCCTGGTTCCTTCTCTTTCTTCATTTTCAGCAGCATTTTTTAATGGAATCTTATTACAGTCTTTTTCTATCTGAGGTGTTTGAGGCCTGAAGGGGAGGAGGACAAATCTTCACATACAAGAATAATCGAAATCCTTCCCCTGCAGGACCAGCCCTCATCTCTCCTCCTTCTTGGAAACCTTGGAGGAATGCCACGCTGTTGACCTGGAGACAAAGGAAAACGTTGGTTACTGACAAACACAGTGAGAAGAAGAAGACTGTGAAGACAACTGCTTCTGACAGGTGGAATAACTCTTTGGACAAAAAGTGTGTAATACCTAAGAAGCTAAACTTCCAACGGCTTTGATGACACAATCTTTTGGAGAAACACAGGAATTGCATGGGGTATAATGATAATATAAATAAATCATTTAATTCTGATCATGTTGGCGGACCGCATTAAAAAGCTCAACGGCCACATCTGGACCCCGAGCCTTAGTTTGCCCATGTCTGATCTAGATTAAATTGTCCACTGGCTACGACAAACAAAGTTCTTCGTTCAGCACTGGCTGAAACTGGTAGAACGTCCAGGACTGATCCTGCTCCACAGTGACGTTACTGCACGCAGCATGATGCATTCACGGGCGTCAGGAAAGTCAGACATTATAAGACAACACGTTACAAAATAGATTTTTTTGTTATTAATGGATCAATTTTACACAAATCTGGGTTTGAACGCAAATCATGTTTTTTTACAGATTTCTAGTAAAAATCTTTATGTCTATTAAACATCTGCATGTCATAGAAAAGACTTAAATCTAAGTTCTTTTCTTTAGTTCATGGTCTCCATCGATCTGATCCTGACTATTTGCACCTGTCATTGTTTCAGGACCAAAAAAGTTTGTCCATGTCGAGGCTACAAACATATTTTTTTTCTCTGAGCAATTTTGTTAAAAAAGAGCAGGAAGGAAGAACCTGATGAAGGTCTTGAAGGCGGCGCTCTGAGGGTTGATGCACAGTGGCACACGTTTGCCCTGCTGGTGCTCTGTGATGAAGCGATGGATCAGTTCTGTGAAGAGAGGGAGAGAAGAAGAGTCAGAGTGTGGAGACAGGACAGGACAATTCAGGGTCAATGAATGAATGTCCGTCCTGACCTTTTCCCTGCCACACTGACAGCAGACTGCTCTCGTAGCTGTGACTGAACGGTCTCTCGGCAGCTGGTTCGAAGTCCCGGGTGTAGACCCGTCCACTGGGCACCGAGTAACAACACTGGCACATGCAGGTGTGGTAACGCAGACGCCCTTCGTCGAGGTACGGGTGAGAGAGGGCGTCGCTGCCTGAAATCCTCTTGGTCTGAAAAAACGGTTGTTAAGTCGAGACGCTTTTTTCTCTCATTTTTCTGTAACTGCAGTTCCCACACTTTCCTACAGGTGTCAACATGTGTCTGAAGGAACGTGGGTCTGTGTTCTGACTCAACTCACCGGATCGAAAACCAGCATTCGACAGAGCAGGTGCACGGCCTCGTGCGTGGCCCCGTCAGACAGCATGTAGAGCACAGACAGGGAGGGCTGACCAGGAGAGGGCGATAATTAGAAAACTGACATTTATAAAAGCAGGACGAGCTTGAAGGGTTAGAATAAATAGATAAAAAAAAAACAGTTCAGCAGATACCGGTTTGTGAGGCCCCCTGAGGATGTGGGCTCGTGCTCCTTCACAGGCGGAGGCCAAGGCAGAGAGAGGTGGAGTTCCCAGCAGGTCTGTGATCAGGTCCAGCTGAGGAGCAGGAAGAACCAAAGAGAAAAGTGTCAGACAGTCACAGTCAGCGCAGTAATACAGTTGACCAGCAGGAGTCTGAAGGACCCGAGTCAGGATCAGGTCTCACCTGCTGAATTGGACTCTGAGCCTGGAAGAGGATTCGTCGTCCAAGCAGCTCTGCGAAGATGCAGCCCACTGACCAGACGTCGATGGCCGAGCCGTAATGCCTGCAACCCATCAGGACCTCGGGGGCTCGGTAGTACTGGGTCACCACCTCCTGGGTCATGTGACGTGACGGGTCAGGCTCCTCCACGCGTGCCAACCCGAAATCACAGATCTGAGCGAGGACAGAGAAGGAGGAGAACGTTTGGAACCCATCGGTCCAGATTCTCTCAGAGTCGATGTCTTCTTCTGAGGTTTACCTTCAGCAGACAGTTGCTGTTGACCAGCAGGTTTCCAGGTTTGATGTCTCTGTGGAGGATCCCTGCAGAGTGAAGGTACTTCAGACCTGAAACAGACACCACGGTCACTACACCCTGAAGGACTGAGGTGGAATATCAAGGACATTTCTAAAGACTTTACAACATTTTCAGACATTTCTTGATCTGGTTCAGTTGTTCGTTAACAGGTTTCTAAGACCTTTCAGCCAGTTAAAGGTTGGAGGTCACAGTAAGTGGACTCTCACCTCTGAGGATCTGGTAGAGGAAGACCTTGATGTGGTCCGTGGTGAGGGGCTGAGGAGACACAATGACCTTGTGGAGGTCGCTCTGCATCAACTCAGTGATCACGTAACTGTGGACCAGTTTACAGTCAAGGGAAAAAAATAAAATATATAGAAAACAAAGCTAAATGTGCTGGAAGCTGAGAGAGAACAATGTCGCATGTGGGAGAACAGGAAATGAGGCAAATTAAAAAGAGAAAGAAAACCAGGACAGTGGCCTGGACTGATGAGGAGAATCTAGAACAATAACCGAAGGGTCTGTTCATGTTCCTGCTCACTGTCACACAGACGTCACTGAAGTTTGGAATCCACACACAAACGATTTCTCAGAGTATCTGACAAACAAGGATACATTTCCTCAAAGCAGTCGATCTGTGGAGGCTGTAAAATGTCCAGCGCTGACAAAACCTGTTGGGACAAAGACGATTAAACTCTCAGATTAATTTCAGGAATATTCAATCCCACCCTTTGTCATCTTCTCCTCACGTTGTCATGTTTGAAGAAGCAGAGCATGCGCAGTTCTCTGAAGACCCTCTTACAGGAGACCAGGTTCTGGAAGACGTTGGGCATCTTCTTCAGAGCCACCTTCCGACCATCTCGGGGGTCGGTCACTGACCTGCAAGTCAACACGTACACTTTGAAATAACTGTACACACACTAGAACACAAACAGGTGTGAACTTCTCATCTGTAACATGTTATGTAACATGTAACATCTACATTAATCTGGACAAATATAATAACAACAAAAAAGGCTCATAATTCAGTTGAATTTCAGAGCTGATTTCTGGCCATTTTGCATGGTTTTATTGACAGTGACAAAAATCACTTCCGTTCCTACATCATTAGCAATAACATTGTACTGACAAATACAGTGCCTAACAGGGGCCCGCCCCACTACTTGAGAAGCATCACTGAAGACTGGCTCAAAGTGTTTAATGTTTTATGACACGATTTGTGATTTATGTGAATCTCACCAGACGACACCAAACGCTCCGTAGCCAATGGGTCGGTCCGGCTCCATCTCTGCTGGGCTGGGGACCTCACTGGCAGGGTTAGTGTAAGGCTGAGGCACCGCTGCTCCGCCTCCCGCACTTCCTCCAAGAGCTGTCGGGTGACGGGGAGTCCCAGCCGGAGCGTTTGGTCCAGTCAGACAAGGGGTGGCGCTGAGACCCGTGGAGGGGGCGCCGCAGGAGGAGTTGACGCAGAAATACTTGTGACTGAGGTCAGAGCCGGGAAACAGATCTCCACAGACGTTCTGTCGACCCGTGCCATGAAACGCCATCCTGCCACCGCCCAACCCTGTGGAGCAAAGGTGTTGGTGTTGGTGCAGGAAACGAGGAGCTAGAAAACCTGCAGTAAAGTAAGCACGTGACAGCCTCACCTTAAAGTGTCCGCTTGGTCACAGCGACCCCTGGCTACTGCTGGTGGTGGTGCAGTGGCTCAGGAGCTCGGCTAGGCTCAGAGGAAACACAGACCTTCACTGAGGAGCATGACTGGTCATCCTCACCATCTTCATCACCCTGTACATAAAGAACACAGGGAGGTTGGTGACCAGTAAGACCTGAGTCCCTTGACCAATGACCAGAATAACCAGGAAAAACTGACCAGTGAGATTTAGACCTACTGACTAGTGATACCAGACACAATATCTAAAAAGTACAACGACAGCAGATCATGTCATGGCATCTTCTCTGATTTTACAGAAAATATTTACTTTTTATTCCAATCCAACCTCACGTTGTGACCAAACTCCTCACATGATATTTGTTTAAAAAGAAAACAAACCGGCTCAGAATCTCTGACGCTGCTGTAAATCCTTGACCAGTGGGGGCGCTGCAAACACAGCTTTGGCTCTAACATGACCACCGTAACCCTTTAATAAAAAACGTCGACCTTAAAAACATGATAATAAATCCGCAACCACTCACGTGAAGTTAATGTCTTACTATTTTATAGCTTTTGGATGAAATAACCAGGATTCGGAGGGAAAAACCGGAAACCGAGGCAGAATTCTGGTCGCAGTAAATGTCTTATTCTGTTTTATCTGGGCATTTAAATATTCAGAAAAATCAATAATAATTTTTAAATTCTTTTTTTCTTTTTGGACTCGCGTTCAACGACTCAATATTCTACTAAATGTCACGAACTAATGATATTTAACTTGACTTATTTTCTCGGAATCCCGAGGTGTTAGCGGCGTTAGCGACTACCGACTAGCACCGTCGATCATTTGCCAAGAGATTAAAATAAAAACGTCATTATAACCATTTAAGACATCGGATTGTAGAAAACATTAATCTCCTAACTTATATTAAATTCATATCATTAGCTTTACAGTCATCTTGGGCCTGTGTTTGTTTAAAGAAAACAGCTCCGATGCTAAGCAGCAGCAGCAGCTGTTGAGGCTAACGCTGACCCACATTTAAACAACAAAGATTCTCTAGATCGATCCACAACGATTAGAAAACAAAACCAGAACCAGAACCGGAACTCAAATAGACAACAACACGGGTATTTCACTTACGACGACGCGCAGCGCAGTCCGAACCAGAACCAGACCGAGCTGGGAACGCAGTTCACCGCTTCGCCGAGCCCTCTCCCCGGCTTCTCCTCCTGGAGCAGCGGGTCGTCAGCCGCTGAGCTCACCGTCCATGGCGTCACAAAGCCGGTCAGGCCAAGACGGGAGCAGCGTCCCCTGCAGGCGACGCGGGGTGCTGTTTTTTATGTGTTGATTGTTTTATTTGCAGGGATTCTGTAAGAATCGACCCCGTTTCACAATATATGTGCCGTTTACCACCATTTAGACTCTATCAGCAGTTGACTGAGGAGGAAGGAGAGGAAGAGGAGGAGGAACTGGGAGAGAAAGGATAAGGGGGAGGTGCGACACTGGCTGTAAACAAAAAGCCACGGGCTGCGTTCCATTTATCTTCAGCTGATGACAACGCATGACGTCATATCCATAAAACCGGAGCTGGATGCAGAAAACAAGATGGCGCCCAAAAGAAAGATAATAATAATCTGATAGTGCCCGCCTGTCCGTCCAGGGTGAGGATCCCTTCTCTGTCCATCATCCTGAGGTTTCTTCCATTTTTCCACCATTAGGATATTTTCTGCTATCAGTTTAAGGGACAGGGGGCGCTGTTTCATTAGGCTGCATGGTACTACTCAATGGGTTGAACTATTAAGGACTTAAAGTTTGTTATTTATGAAGTTTATGAATTGCTACTGAAAACAACGTTTTCTCAAATTTGAAAAATTTTGTGTTTGGACAATGTTGGAAAAAGTGAATATACTACATCACTAAACGAGTAGCCTTTATGGCTGCAATTGTGTACAATTACATTTTATTTTCTGTTAAATGTTTGTTAATGTACAGTTTCTCTGAAACAAATAAAGGAAAAATTAAACATGACATAGCCTGACATGGGACGGCCTTTCAACATTTCTACTACAGTACTATCAATAGTAGCAGCAGTAGTTGTTGTTGTAGTATTACAATAGTACTGTAAAATTCAGGGGGACCTTTAATGGTCTATAATAATATCAAATAAATATCAACATTCAAAAATAATGCATTGACAATGTTGAAACTGATGCAACTACTCCAGCCTGTGGGTGGCAGTAAGGCACCAAAAAACTGTTTTTATTAGAATGCATCATTCAGTGGCGGAAGACAAGACCAACAACCGCGATGAAGAGGCCATGAAGAAGGTTCGCTGTTGTTCAACAGTCTCATAACGTACCCCTGGTATGGAGCTGTGCCCCTGGTATGGAGCTGTGCCCCTGGTATGGATCTGTGCCCCATCCACAGGTCCTTCCTCATCACTGATGCAGCTTCCCCTGTTTGGGCTCATTTCTGTCATAATGTTTTTGGGAGATGACACTCAAGTCACCAGGCAGTCGCTCAGCCTTTATTACACAAGCAACAATGTGAGCGGATTCGCACCGAACATGGATTTGCCATCAGTTTGCACAGCCACAAGAAGAAAAAGTAAGGATTTTTACAACAAATTAGTGTAAAGAGAAAATCAGAGAATCTACACAAAGCAATATATATGTATATACATATATCTTCATACATATACGTATATATATATTACCTTTCAAGAACTTACAAAAACTCTAAACCATGACCTAGAAACAACAAACAGCAAAGCCATGTCAGTAAAAATACAAGTTTTCTTCTCTTAAAAAGACAGGATTAGATTTTCTTCAGTTTTTAAGGGTGGGGTTTATGGTAGTGTGCACTGTGAACACCAACTGTTGTGGAATCAGTTTTAGCTACACAGGAGTGATGGAGGCAGCAGCAGACCAACAACGGTTGCCTCTCTGTGAGCTCAAATCTTCAGTGTTCCCCAGTGACACCAGGTCTGGTGGAGTAAATGGTTTACAAACTGGAGGTTTCTCCTGGTGAAGGTCTGTGTAAGTTCAGCTGAGCAGCATCTGAATATCACTGATTAAATCTGACCTCAGTTCAGTTTGTTTCTTCACTCATGACTCCTGGTAACCATCAGTTCAGAACGGTCCTTCATGGTACTGTGGTTGGTCCAGGTCCTCGGATTGGTGCTTTACTGAAGAGGTAAAAAGCAGAACTAATGGGTCCCCTCTGTGTGGTTCCAGCCATTGATTGGTCCTCTGGGACTGTCTCTAACATGGACAGTTCCAGCCAGATCCTCAGATGTGTAGGAGCAGTTCTTGTGTTTTTTTTTTTTTTTTTTTTTTGGAAGAAGGTGCAGAGAAGATGACCGGTAAAAACTGGAAAAAAACAGAACATTAATAATAATTGAAATAGTTTGATATTTGACTCAGTTCTTTTGTGATCAGTGTCCGATTGTTTTCACCAAAGAAGACTAGAACAAACACTGCCAAAGATCAAGTGGTTTTTCACACCTTGCTGAGGCTGCAGTTCATTCTCCTCCTCCCACACAAACCTCCTTCCGTGACCCTCTGCCCTGCCCCTGTGCTAGCTGTGAGGCTGGGTGGCGATACTGGAGCAGTCAGTGACCAGCAGTCCCACTGTACTGGTGGCATCATCGCTGGACCCCGCAGTCACGGTCACGCTGACAGTAGTGCCCCCGGTGGAGTCCGTGTTGGTAGCGTCGTTCTGGCTCTGGTTGGCGTGCGTGCCCATGTGGCCCTGCAGCTGAGTGGCCGTCTTACACTGGACACCGCACAGCTGGCACAGCAGCACGCCACCGGCACCGGTCCCGCCAAAAATGCCCCGCACTCCGCCGCTCTCCTTCCACTCCTGACCATGGTGTTTCTGAGCATGGACACGCAGGTACGTGAGCGTGGTGAAACCTAGAGGACAGACAGGTGATGACATGGACAAGGGTCAGTTTTTGAATGAGACACACACTTAAACAGGAGTGTTCACGCTAGTCTGTCATCAAATTTTTGCTAATATTCTCCATACATATAATTGGGATGACCCATATATCGGTCCATCGGGCCGATATCTGCATAATTTTTATTTTCGGAACATATCGGTATCAATTTTTTTTTCCTGAAGAAATTTCCTCCGTGGACACAGATTATTGAAAACATCAACTGTAGCAGATCAACCATTGGAGTGAATCAGTGGAGAGAACTCACTGCGGTTGCAGAGGTGACACGCGTGGTGCTGTGATTGGTTGTGGACCCTCATGTGATCAGTGATGTAGGCAGCAGAGAGCAGCTTCCCACAGATGTGACACGGAACCTTTTCCTCATGGCGAATCAGATGAGCACGCAGACGATCCCGGGTGGCAAACGCTGATGTGCACGTCTGTAGGTGTGGAACAAACACACACGTGAGGATCAGAGACGCCTCCAACAAACCACAACAACGTCGCGGGCCAGATGCAGACCATTCAATTTTTCAATGTAGCCTACCATTCTTGTCCATATAAAAAATTGATTTTATAATATCAGTATATTTTCCATAAGTATAACTGGGGAAATGCAGACATTGCCTTCGACTGCAATTCCTGCATTTCCCCAGTAGATGGTGTGTTAAAGGCCAAAAGCAATACAGTATTGTAACATCGATACCTAACTTTTACATGTCATTTATCTTAGTTCAAACAAAGACGTCATCTTTCTGCTCTTGCCTTTATGTCAAACTGTAGCCTGAGACTCAAACAGTTTGTTTTGAAAATTTATATAATCAAGAGAAGTTCTGCAGACGGACAGCAGGGGGCGTTACCGTGCACTTGAAGGGTCTCTCTGTGGAGTGAACCTGTCTCACGTGACTGTTGAGGTGGTCTGGTCTGAGAACAAAGAACACAGTTGAACTTTCGTGAAGCTCTTTGTCAGACAGAGGACGTGAGGAGCGAGGGGGCGGAGCCTCACCTGGAGAAGGCCTTAGCGCAGTGGGGACACACGTAGGGTTTCTCCACACCGCCTTGGTGCGAACGCACGTGGTAGCTCATGCGATCTTTTCTCTTAAAGCGCTGCTGGCAGATGGGACAAGAGTAGGGTTTCTCATCCGAGTGCGAGAGCCGGTGGCGGTTGAGGTGGTAGACGTCTCTGAAGGCTTTGCCACACGCCTCACAGGCGTGGTTCTTCCTCACCTGGGTGGTGTTGGGGGTGGGATTCTGATTCTGCTAAGAGGTTGAGGCACAAAAGTTATAATAAGAATGAAGGCTGAGAAAAATCCTGAGAGACCATGACACTGAAGTGTCAGCGACCCCTAGAGTAGAAATGGGCAAACTACAGCCTGGGGTACGAATGCATTCCAGGTCAGTAAACACAAGCAGAATCCACACTGATGATTTGTGAGAACATTACAGATTTACTACAGCTTTGTGCTCCAGAAAATACAGAATTAATTTATATTGTCAATATATTTCTGCATTTTTCCTGCAATTCTCTCAGTTCCCCATAGAATGCAATTTTTAATCCTAACCCGGAACCTTGTCAAATTTCCAATATTTGCCTGGTCTACAGGGTCGACATAAATACCCAAGAGTAAATGTTTTTTCAGGCGAGAAGACCACCCACCCATCCATCCATCCATCCATCCATCCATCCATCCATCCATCCACCCATCAATCCACTGCCACCCAAAACACTTTGACCTTCCTGCAGGTGTTTAGCCCACTGGAACCATCTTCATTCTTACAAGAACCAATGTAGTATCTGAATACTTTAGTGACATTCAACAAGGCAGGTCTATATCGTACGGACACTAGGGGGCTGCTCTGCTCTTGCATCCTAAAAATCCAACGTCTTAAACATCAAGCTCAGAGTCATGGATGTTTGACTGTATATTCCATCATTTAAAAAAATCATAAACGAAAACATGCGGATTTCCTACCTGCTCCACCTGCTCCACCGAGCCCACCTCAACTATCGCTGCCTGGACGGGCAACGCGGTGGCAGCCATGGTTACGGTTGCCTGGGTGATGGAGACAGAGATGGGCTGACTCTCCTGGTCAACGTGGAGGCTGGGCTGGGGGATGGTGTCCACGGCAGTGGCAGACGGGGTGGTGGATGCGGGTGGAGGTGGCTGTGTGGGCAGGGTGAGCTGCAGGAGAGACAGAGGAATGGTCTGTTTCTCCACACGCACTCCCTTAACGCCGCCCTCCTTCTCCCGTGTGCTGCGATCCTTCATCCGAATGCCGGTGTGCACGGACTGGTGGCGCCGCAGGTTGTAGCTGTTCTTGAACTCTTTGTTACAGGTGGAGCAGATGTGTGGAGGTCGGCTGGTCTTGACCAGTGGTTTTACTGAAAAGACAACGAAATCATCAAGGTTGGGTTCATTATCAGTCCAACCATCTGTTGAGGGACTGGAACTCCATCAGTGAACACTGTGGGACTTTTGACACGATACTCCAGGTTCTCTCACCTGGAAGCGGCTCCTCGCTCAGGGCTGCAGTGTCCACGGTGGACGGTGGCGACACCATGTGGTCCTCCGCAGGACTTTGGTCCGTACCGGTCAGTTCGGGCAACAGTTCCGACTGAAGCGGTGTGTCCGACTGGCCCTGCGAGGACGGGGTCTGTCAGAGGTTAGGACGAAGGTAGTCAATAAAAGTTAATAAACAAGTAGGTAGAGGTAACAAAAGACATCACCAACATTTTTCTTCATATTATTTCAGCATGTCCCTTATTAAGGGCGTCCCACAGTGAATCATCCTTTTCCATCTCCCCCTGTCGCTCCATCTCTAGGACCATTCTTCTACCAATGTCTCCACTGTCCCTCCTCTGGACGTCCATACCAACTCAATCTGTCTTCTCTAGCTTTTTCTCCAAACCTTCCTGTCTGTGTTGTCCCTCTCACCACCTCATTCCTGATCCTGTCCATCCTTGTCTCTCCTAAAGAGAACCTCAGCATCTTTAACTCCTCCACCTCCAGCTCTGTCTCCTGTCTTCTAGATATTCCTAGTGTTTCTAATCCATCCACCTTAGCTGACTCTTTTCTCCAGCTGTTCCATCCCGACTCCACTCAATTCTTCAACTCTACATTATTGAGACAAATGAAAGATCAAAATAAAACATGTTTCTATCAGGTGGTATTTTTTTAAATCATAAAATTAAATATCAAGATAAAGAGATACGATTTAGGCTAAAATTCCTCAGCCCTCTATTGGGGAAATGCTGGAATTGCAGATGCAAGGTGGATGTATATTGACATTTTAACTTCATTTTAAAAATTGGAATTGTTTGGAGGGCCGGATCAAAATGCCAACCGGGCCACATCTGGCCCTCGGGCCACGGTTTGACCAGATTTGATCTTAAGGAAATTCCCTGTCGCCCCGCCTTCACCTGTACCCTCCAAAAAACATACTCAGACTTTCACTTTTACCTGAAAGAGGAAATTGCTCCAGGAGGTGTCCATGCTGAAGGAGAACCAGAGGAGCTAACGGAGGAGAAACGGCGCCAGGAGGAGATCCAAGAGTCCAGCGGCCTGAGCGGATAGAGCCGGGGGGCCGCCGACACTCACACGGTTCTTTTACAATAACGTTAAATAATCAATTGTGGTTATTTAAATGATAGTTAATTCTATAATTACTAATATAACTGTTGAGAATGTTGATACGGTTCAGCTAGTCCCCGCTCCTCTGCTTCTTTGTATTTTTGCTACATTTTTACAGAAATTAAAGCTGGTGACTCGCATGCAAAGATATAAAGTGATTTTAATCATGAGAAGGACGAGTGTTCGGGTTTGTTTTTAATCATAAAAGTCTGGGGTTGGGAAGAATGTGGTTTATTTTATCGCGGTAGCGCCGGAAGGCCGCAGCGGTACGGTTCACAGCCTCGGTGTTGCGTACAAGATCGTCGCCTGGCTAATGAGACGCTGGTCGGTGTCCGCGATCCACAGCTCCCCCTGTGTTCTCCGGTCGACGGTGGGATGACATCTCTGTGTTTTTGGGGGGAGGGGGTAGTGTCTCTCCCTCCCTCCCTCTCTGTCTTTTCTTCCTTTTCTTTTTTTAATCGCCTCTTCTTCACCACCTCTGTCCCTCTCCGCTTTAAAGGGAAAGTCTTCGGGATTCGCTCCCACCGCTCTCCCCTCTGGTCACCGTCTCCTCCGCCTCTCCCGGCGCCACCCTCTCTCCCCCGCCGCCGCCGCTGCCGCTGCCGCCGCTGCTCGGTAGGCCGACGGATAATCAAATCCCACATTTACAGAAAGACCCTTCCCTGGTGAATCTCAACCCCGGACTGGTCCTCGGTGAGGGGCATAGTCGGTGGCCGGTGTCGGTGCTCCGGTCTCTGCTAAGATGGTTCCTCCTCCACCGGAGCTAAAGCTGCGTTAAAGGTAATGATGCGCAACCGCAGCCTCTGGATGTGTGACCCGCACGGAATCCCGCAGAAAAAAAAAATCGTTTTTATGTTAGTGTACGTGTTGTGCGCGTTCACGAGGAGACCTGGCAGAGACGGGTGCGTTTTCTCATCTGCGCTGATAAATAATGACAATCAACTGCTATTGTTCACAGTCACGGACGAATAAGGACAAGGTGTGAGTTCATCAAAACGGAGGAAATATGACACCGAATATTATAGACGGGGATGTCCGATAATATCGGTGGGCTGACGATATCGGTAGAATTGATATCGGTTTTTCTCCAATAATGACACATTGTCTGCGTTTGCCAAATTTATTGAAATCTCACATTAGGTATTTAGACATTTTCTTTAGTTTTGGTGGCAAAAAGCAAATCAGAAAAAATGAAGTCTTTGGACAATATTGTGCAATATATATTAAACGTTTTTCCATATCGTGAGTTTACATCTCATTATGTAAATAAATGACGTTGCATAAATATGATGATGGTGTGTGAAAAAATATCTGTGCAGCTAAAGCCTTTCCTTTGTCATAAAAATACATTTATCAGGTTTAATGTTAAAATGCAGCTTAACAGTTACCAACGTTTCAGGAAACACACAACATGTATGATGTCATTTTGTAAAGTAGTTTATTTTACTTTACAGTACGTGTAAACAAATATACTTCTTAAATACTGCAATGATTATATATTTTAAATACCATCATTGATTCTTTATGTCACAGAATAACATTCATCCACACAGAAGCAGGAAACACTGAAGCCTGGACAGAGCAGGACTTCACAGCAGAGTGGTCAAGGTTCTGGGGAGTCAACTTCCTGTTTCAACAGGAAATGGCTCAGTGACTGCTTACATCCATGGGTAGAACAGGGAAGAAAAAGCCAAAGCAAGATTATTCAGATTAGCGATGGTTTGGACTGGTACTGGACCATGGCTCTTGTGATTGATGGATTTTGTCATTTCATTGTTGATCATTTCTATTGATTATCACTGCAAAAACATTTTTAAATAAAAGTGACTGGACCTCCTCCCAATCCTGTTACCTTGGGGTACACACGAAGAGCTCTGTCAAAATAAAAGTCTTATTTAAAAAGAGAAAAGGTCAATGGAGGAGTCAGATGACCAGACTTTAGCTTCAGAATAAAAGACATGTACACTTCCAACACAGCTTTATCGCCGCAGCTGACCAACACTGGACAATCCCTTGACTTCAGTGACCATTACATGTACTTTACTATCACTTCTGTCATTTATTTCTACTGTGACAACTCCTTCCTGAGAACATCACCAGGAAAACAGGTTTGCAAAGCAACAAAGGTCATGACCCTGTTTATACTGTGACACAGTTAAAGCAGAACTGATGACGTCATCCAAACAATATTCATCAAACATCTACGAAATCATCTACTACATTGGTCATGGATTCACCTGTTCCCTGATAGACAAGAATCAAAACCCAAATAAATACAAGATGTGTGGTTGTTGGACCTGGGTTCAGCTCCCAGATCCTGGTTTCCTGGACCGTGGACAGAACCAGGCACTCACTGCTTCTTGGCTGCCGCTGAACGCTCTGCAACATCCAGGGCGGCCATGTTCTGTGAGGCAGTGACGAGGTGAACCAAGCTGATCCCTGTTTTCAGCATGGAGATGATTCCACAGAGGCCCAGCAGCCAGTACACCCAGCCTATACATATACATATACATATACATATACATATATACATGTTATTTAAGATACACCCTATAAAGATATTTACTCATCTGATGCATACAATGTTTATGAAAATGTGTGGTCAGATATTTGCAGCTTCTTACCAGCCGGTTCTGGGATGTGATGGAGAAGATAGAGCAGGCAGAAGAAAAGCTCATTCCCGGCACACATAACAAACAGTACTGGCTGTAGGAGAAAGCAACCCACAAGAACACATCAGCATCCAGCACACACTTCAGATCAGCACGTGATGATGGAGGTTCAGGTTCGTCACCTTGGAGGTGTAGTAGATCCGCAGCACAGGGTTTCCTGACAGGTCGATGGTTTTGTGACTGGACGATCCTTTAATGGTAGAGCTGAAGAAGTAACAAGGACAGGATGGTCAACAACATCCAAACACTGTGAAACCTCTGAAACCTGGTGGTAGGACCAAATTTGGGACAGAGCCCACCTGTGCAGGTGCAGCCAATGACTGGCCACGTCCACACACATGCTGAGCTGGAACAGGAAGGTGTAGGATGGGTACAGCAGGGACAGGTTGACCAGCAGACACATGGTGGCGCAGCGATCTGTCAGCATGTCCATCATGGCTCCAAACTTGGTGGCTGAAAGAGAAATGACAGTAGTATTAGTACGTGGATCAGTACCGTGAACTGATCCACGTCATAGTTGATAATGTCCAAAACTTAGCCTCTCTCTATGCATTTGGTGCCCCCTAGTGACTATGATTGGAGACTTTTTGAGATACTATTTCTAGCCATCCTTGATGCTTCATTAAAACCTGGAGAAAGAAAGGAAGGAGGTCCAGGTCGTGGACTGTTCATACACTGATTGAGGGCTCGGGCAGCATGTCCATCGAAGGCGTCCAGCAGAGCACTGAGCAGGTAGCAGAAGACGGCCGGCCACGGACAGCAGGGCATCAGGTAGAAGGAGAGCAGGGCCAGAACCACACGGCTGTAACCTGCAGGGACAGGATCAGAGATGAGGACCTGTCTCAAAAATCTGCGGTGGTTGAGTTTTCACCACCTTCCACTGTCCACAGCCGTCACCAGAAGCCTTCATTTGCTGACACTGCAGGTGACTGGAGACCACATGACACCTGTAGAAAACTAAAAGTGAAGATCCCTGCTGGATGACAAGTAACAACTTTCCTTTGACTTTTAGTTTACTGTAAATCTGGATGCCTGTCATTGTTCTCAAACTTCTGCTCAGGTTCGTACCTCATCTGGTTACAACCATAGACTAATACATGCATAGGCAAAACCTTTTGATTTGTGGGTCACATTAGGTCCTATTTTTTGGACACATGGGCCGGGTGTGAACACCAATATTAAGCATTAATGTGAACTAAGATAAATTACTCTAATAAATTAAACTCATACATAGAGCCTAAAACACTATATAATAAGCATTTTTAATGTCATCAACAGGGAACGGTGGGCATTCCAGGGAAAAGCAAAAGTATAGTAAAATAAAAATCAATTGTATAATTTGGACAATTTAGCGGACTGGATTACCTAGCTGAACGAACCATATCTGGACCCCGGGCCTCAGTTTGCCCACGCCTGGTCTAATATCAGTCTAAGATCATTAATTTACTGGAAACACTTTAATACAAGTTATTTACTTTATTATTACTTTAACTTATTGTTTTTCCAGGGTTAAACAGGTGATTTTGGATTAAATGCTGTGTCTTTCTTCCCCTTTTTAAACAAAACGTGTTTTAAGTAGCTAATTCATATTTCTCTTATTCATAAAACACACGTTTATTAAAACTTTATCAAACAACGGTAACAGAAAACCGGTTCTGCGCTTCTCTCCCTGTCAGTCCAATGACGGATCTGGGCTAATGTTTAATGTATGTCAGACGTTAATGTAACGTTAATGTTGATTCAAATGATTTTTTGTACGCATTTTATCGGTAAATTACCTTTAAACTCCGCCGGATTTATGCATAAAACAGAGAAATGAGATGAACCACCAACCTTCATCACCTCAAACCAAAACCTGACATTAAACTGAATGAGCGAGAACACGACCGTAGCTGCTGCTAAGCTAACTCTCCCATCGGCGGAGGTCGAACTCACCGATCAGATTCGGAACGAAGAGAAAAATATTTTCCTCCGTCATTTCTGGAGCTGAAGCTGTTGCGTCCTGGAGAAAACACTGACCACACTTCGACCCTGTCGAAATATAGGGAGACAAAACACCAGGACCTCGATTTCCGGTTTGGAGTGAGCGGCAAATGACAGCTCGAATTCGGCTAACTGTATTTTCAGAATAAAAGCCCCGCCAGTCTTGGCATATGACATACAGTAATTTGATTTACACTGTTATGTGTTTTTCCTCAAATTTGCTAAACGTAATGTAATCTACTGTATTATGACTAATAATAAATACTAGTGATGTATTTGAACAGAGAAGTGTTTGGTAGAAGATGATTGAACAAAACGATGCAAAAATAAAAAAACAATAACTTGACCTCCCGCCCTGGACGGCATGACGTAGCCAGACTCCTGTTGGTCAAAGCAGCTGTCAATCACATCCAGTGCCCAATCACACTCGACAGAAGACGCTCTCTAGCAGAAGGACCTCCATCAGTCTGACAGGATGAGAAATCAACATCTTCTCGACTGTAAAAATGAATTAAGACCAGGAAAGATGGAATGTTTTCATTTTAAATTTATTGAAATTATTTTATACTTCAAGTGTGTGGGTGGAATTGTTGGGCTCCATGTTGTGCAGGGAACTTTTTTTTTTTACAACTCAAAGAAAAAAAACATGAAAATAAACATATGGCACCAAACAATAAAAAATGTTGTATATTTAGTCAAATGTTTCCATGTTGTAATACTGGCTCAGAAAAAAAAAACAATATTAACTAATAACCACATCGTAACCCCGCCTTTAACTGTAGACTAGACACTGGTCCTCAACAGGAATGTTGGGGAACGTCCTCCTTGCTTCTTTAAAGGAATGCATTTTAAAGCCTGGCTGTGGGTGGTACTGACACACCAGCGCCTCCTGGTAGAAGGTAAAAGAACTGCATTTTAGTCACTC
Organism: Paraplagusia blochii; assembly: GCA_016785265.1. NCBI lineage: Eukaryota > Metazoa > Chordata > Actinopteri > Pleuronectiformes > Cynoglossidae > Paraplagusia > Paraplagusia blochii. Next base: position 84,946 of record JAFBJS010005860.1, on the reverse strand, counting down.
AGCGACTCAACAAAGGAAATCGATGTTTCCACTGTTGTGAAGCAACGAAACAGATTTCCCTACTGTCAGTGAACACAGCAAATAAAACAGTCATTTTTCTTTCAGGCAGGTTACAGGGATAGGGGGCGCTAATGTACAAGACCCACGTACGGACAGACTTTAAAAACCCTGAATTATCCCTTTAAAAGTCTTATAGCTCAATCACAGTAACGTTTCCTTTTCTCCATCTAGTGGTTAAAATTGGCAAAACACCTACCATAAAAAAAAAAACAAACAAAAAAAACAAAGTAACATAAATACTTAGAATGCAGTAGAAATTATGGTAACCATAGTGTCCACTCTTGACCTCTAGGAACTAATTCTTCAACTTACAACACAAAAAAGAGAAAAAAAAAATCACTCCTATCTGTACACTGGTGTAATTACAGCGATACTCTACACATGTATCTTACATCTCTATGTATATCGACAGGTCAGGAGGGAGCGTGTAGGTCACACAGGCCGGTCTGTACACTGAGGTGTGTCTCTGTCCCAGGCACACACAAGCATGCAGCCATCCTTTCAAAGGAACATGTCTGTCAGACCACTCCCGTGTCCACGTGTCAAATTTAGTCACGTTTGTGATGTCAGCATGTAAACATAAGCCTGTCTGCTCACATATAAATGTATATATACACATATATACACATACACATATATATATACTGTATGTTCCACTGAAGGCTGGAAGTCCATGGACGGTCAGAAAGTTACAATTAAAAATGATGGCAGTGTTTTATTCAGTATTTGTCATCTGGAGCACAGATATACTCAACTGCAAAATTAAAAAGAAAAAGGTTCTTCTGAGGACTACATCGCCCCCTGCTGAGGATATCCAACATGAGAATGTGTGATTTTACAATTTACTGATATTTACATAGTTACAGTGGTTTTAAAGCATTTCCTACTCACTCGGCAAAATGTTAGATAAAAACTGCAGACTGAATGAGAACCTGGAGATAACTATATGACCTAAGAGCATTAATAAAAACTGGACATCTGCGTCAGATGTGGTAAAAAAAAAAAGAAATACAACAAAAAAGAGACAATTCTTTCATTTGGCTCCTTGTCCATATTGATATGAGAATATCAGAGACACACAGTGGGGACAGAAGGAAGGAGCTGTGGGTCAGTGAGTGGAGGAGGAGCTGGAGTTTTTTTTTTTGGATGGTTTATCAGTGACTGCTTCTTCAATATTTCACTAACAGATGAGACATTTTGTCTCTTAATGTGCAGAGGTCTGGGTCTAATTTGAAAATTCAAAATCCAGACCAAAAATTTTGCCTTTTTGTTAACATTCAAATTAAAGTCATTCTGACTTCACTTGAAATGTCGACCTCTCGTTCTGAGACAACTACAACTACAGGAATGTCTGACCCTGTGCTCTTCAATGATCAGAAAACACGAGGTTCTAAGCTCCAAGCTCTAAACTTCATTTTTGGTTGCCCCGTCCCCCGCTGGCCACCTGCTACATGATTCTCTCTTTTTTACTACACTCAATTTACAACATTAGTTTTCTTCAAGCTACAGTAACTCTTGGATGGTCAAACCTGCTAAAAACAACATTCTCTCTTTCGTTAACTAAGTCAAAAAGAAAGGAGATTCTAAAGCACAATATTAAAATGATGTCTTTTACTTTGCTGTCCTCTGATTGGATTGTGGGAACATCTAAAAGGAGACGACAGCTGTAATAATGATAGTTGTTCACTAAAAGCGGGCAGAGATTTTGCAAGGACGGGTTGGGGAGTTCGGGCGTTTCAGGAGTAGGAAAGGTGGGAGCCGTTGGAAATGTGGGAGGTGACGGATGTGCTACGGCTCAGCCCGCCGTCGCTCCCGCTGCCGCCCCCTGAGGCTGTCCTCCTCAGAGGCTGCGGGCTGTTCCTTAAGGCCATCAGACTTGACCCCCTGACACCAAGTCCGCCATAACCGCCCTGTGAGGATGAAGAAGAGGAAGAGGGTGGGGGAGAGGAGGAGGAAGACAGGGAGATGGGAGGAGGGATATTGGCAGGTGGCAGTAGGGCAAGGGATTGGATGGAGGCGTGGGAGGAGAGGTGATGGTGATGATGGTGGTGGTGGTGGTGATGGTGGCCCTGGGAGTGGTGGGAGTGGTGAGCTCCTCCACCTGCGCCTCCTACTCCTGGTTCTCGCCCTCCCCCTCTCCCACCAGTCCACTCTCTCACTCGGTCCCGCTCCCGTGAATCGTGGTAGAGCTGTGGCGTGCTCTGGTGGTGGTGCTGGTAATGCTGTGGGAGGTAGAGCTGCTGGGAGGCCGAGGAAGACGAAGAGGAGGAGGAAGACGATGAGGCCGACGACGAGGGGCCGTGGCTCCTCCCGCTTTTTATCAGCTCGCCATGCGAGGGAGCTACGGACTCGGCGCGGCTGTAGCCGGCACCCCCGCTGCTGCTGTGGTGGTTTTGGCTGCGCCAGGACGGAGTGGACACCGAGTTCTGAACGCTGTGGCTCCAGTGGCTGCCGGAGCGCGGGACGGGCCGCGATGGCCAGCCTGAGGAGCCTGAGGAGGGGCTGGGGGTGGGGTAGCCCTGGCTGTAGGCCTCAGCGGGGATGCCGCTCAGCGCCATGTTGCTGAATCCCAGGCGCATGCTCTCGGAGTCAAAGGCCTCGATCTCGTGGGCCTGGCGCTCCAGCAGGTTCCGGATTCTCTCCGAGCGCTCGTTCTGCAGGGACAGCATCTCCTCCTCGATCTGAGGACACATGTTCATCCAAACAGCTAAGAAACGATTCAACCTCCTGTTCTGTTCATAGCAAACAAACAATTCCTGCAGCAGAACCAGGATGTGGGGGAACCATTTCCTACCCTCTGTTCCAGCAGCGCTCGGCGGATGGACACCCTCTGCTCCAGCTCCTTGACCTCGCGCTCGTGTTGCGTGTCCGTGTGGATCTTGATCTTGCTCTGGTAGGCGTTGAGCAGCTCAAGCTCCTGCTGCAGCTGAATCCTTAGAACCTGGTACTCGGCCTCTTGGGTCTCGTCCAGACGCAGCTGCGGAGGACAGATGGAGAACTCAGCAGACAGCTCTGACAGAACCTCAGCCACATAACATGTCCATACAGTGGTGGAAGACTGTTTTGGACATCCCAGGTTAGAACTACTAAAGATTCATTTGATGAAGAGATTTTTTTTATTAGTTATTTGTTGAAATTTGACGGCAACAGTATTGAGAACTGAGATTGTAAATGTGTCAGAGATTAAGTTATGTTATTTTGTCTTAAAATATTTTTTAATTGTAATTATCATTTGTCAGTATCCCTTTAATACGGAAGGCTTTCAGAAACACTAAAGATATTTAAGACAATATTTGAGGCTGTGTAAAATTTTAAGGTTGTCCAAAAACATTTTTTTCCACCACTGTACTGTGCAGATGAGTGTGTTTGTGGGTCTTCCTTCATGTTGTGTATTAACTATTAAGTATGAATGCATCAGTTCCTTCTCTGTATTCATTCACCACTGAACCTCTTCATCCATTCAATACTGAACTTTAGCCCCACTCTGCTGTCTGGAGTGGGTGGAGCTGCTGCTCAGGTGTAGTCGGTGCACGTCTTTAGGTGTCCTTGCCTTACTCACAGCCTGTGTGGACAGCATGTCGTTCACGGAGTGGTCGTACTGCTCGGCCAGGATGGCCAGCTTACGCGTTTGTTCCTCTTTGAGACGCTTGAGCACAGCCTTGTGGTCTGTTTTGGGAGTGCTCTCCAGCAGGTGGTTCCTCAGGGCTTTGTACTGGCGGGTCTGGATTTTGCAGGTCTCCTGGAACTGACGCTTTATCTGCAGCTCCTTCATCTGCCATTACGATGAAGACAACGTCAGGTCTGGTCAGAATATTAATACTGTGTAAGGTCAGGTGGGCGTGGCCTGTGAATACCTTAAGGCTCTTTGGTTGTTGTCGGACCTCCGTGGCGTGTTTCTGTCGCAGCTCTTGCTCGCGGCGCTTGTTGTACTCCATCTGGTTGGTCAGTTCTGTCTGGTGCTGGGTGCGGATCAGCTCGGCTCTGGTCCTTTGCACCGAGCCCAGCTGCCTGAACTCCAACTCCTGCGTGGACTCGTGGTGGCGCAGCAGCATGGCGCACTCCAGGTCCTTCTGGGTTTGCTTCTTGTTGAGGTCCTGAGGGAAGCAGAGGCAACAGGGAATAATGTTTCACAATTTCCATGAACTTCCACTGCGAGGTCACAAAAATAGAAAGTGTCAGTTAGAAATTCTTCATGTGCCTGGAGCCTGATGATGAACAGACAGTGGTTGACGCTGACGCTCTCATGAAAAACAAAGAGCAGCACTGACTTCTCTCAGTTCATTCAACGTTCAGAGTGAAGATAATGGGATGTGACCCAGTGAGCAACTCGGGTGGAAATGAGTTGATGGTTGAGGTCTGACAGATGAAGGTCAGTGAACATCAGGCGGTTCATTCACAGACCTGCTCTACCTCTGAAAGCGGACGCTGCGTACCTCTCTGAGCAGGTCCTGCTCCAGGTTGTGACGAGCTAGCAACATCTTCCTCTTGTACTGTCGACACTGCAGCTCAAAGTACTGTCTCTGCCTCCGTAGCAGACCCGCTTCCTCCTCCGCCTGCATCTGCTGCAGACACTCCTTCTGGCGGACCAGCCACTCCTGCTTCTCCCTCTTTGGAGTCGACTGGTTCTCATTCAGCTCCTTGTTGGAATGAAAAAACAAACTCTCTCTTAACTTGTTGGATATGGAAAGAACGTGAGAGAGGAAGAGAGTGAGCAGCAAAGTGTGACCCCAAACCTCTTTCAGCTGCTCCTTGCGTTGGCGATACTGACGTTTCTGTGAATCCAGTAAGGAACTGAGCTCCTTCTTCTGCTGAGCCTGGATGTGCTGCTGACACTTCTTCTCCTCGGCCAGAGCTGCCTTGATCTGCAGGTCACAAATGTCACGCAGCGAGCAGGTAAAATATCACTTTGTCCATGTCTCTTGAAGGACATGTTTGGTTCCCCAATTGACAATGAACAGCTCAAACCACAGACAGGAAAAGTATGAACCCAAACAATGGTTCTCTTGTTTAGATTCATCCAGAACCAAAGTCTGGTGTGGGTGATTTGACCTTCTGTGTTACCAGCAGCAACAACAAGTCATTCACTTTTCTTCTAATCATTTTTGAGAATCATGTTGGAGATGTCAGCCTTAATTTGGACTCACCTCCTTCTCCAGGATGCTCTGGTGCTTCTTTGACAACTTGTCGGCCTCTGTGGAGAAGCTATTCCTCTGGTTCTCCAGCTCCTTATCCAGCTTCAGCTGGTGCTCGTCCATCTCCGCCTTCAGTTTGTTCTCCAGGCCCATCAGCTGCTTCTGATGCTGCCGCCTCATCCGCTTGTATCCAGACATCTGCTCTCTGAGCGCCGAGCCCTGCTCGTGCTCCTGGATCTGACGTGTCACCTGGAAGACAGGACGGAGAGGGGAATGTTCAATGGATTTATGATCAAATCTGATTTTAATATCATATTAAAATGTTTTTTTATAAATCTGAATTGACAACAGAGTGGATATACCAGGGAAGCTGTTCTAATGGTGGCAAAGTGATCTCTGTTCCTGAAATATGCTCGACGTCGTCCGGCCGAGGGAGCCTGGGGCTGTTCAATCTCAGGCTGGTACGGGTCATCGTAGATGTTGTCCTGACCCTGAATGAGATGAGGAGGAGGAGAATGAGGAGACCATCAACGGTGGACTACCACCCAGGTTGACTGTCATATATAAAGCCATGGCTGAGACGCATGGTTACCGTTGGCCGATGGATGATGGAGCTGTTTGAGGTGACAGTGTGTTCCCCCTCCTGCATCATGGCCATCTCACCACCGCTGTCGTCAGAGGCGTCGGCCAGACTGTTTACTGAGCTGCTCTGAGAGCTGGCTGAGATGGACATGCTGGGGACAGACTGGGAACTCTCCATGCTGTTGACGGTCCCAGTCCTCAGCAGGTACTGTTCAACCTCCTGAGACATAGAGAAAGATAGAAATATTAAGAGATGACGATTAGGTGAACTAGGACACAGAAGATGTTTGGAACTGTTTTCATATCTGACATTACGACAAGCACCACCTCCAGATAAAGCTGGAGATATCGCATCCCTCACCTCCTCATCTTCACCCCCCTCAGACACAGGGCCATTCTGCTGTGTCTCCTGGAAGAGGATCTTCTTCATCTTACGATACTGCAGGTTGTCCAGTTCCCGCACCGCATCTTTGGTCCGAGCAATCAGATCCATGATCACTGTCAGAGGACGCTCTCGGCACAGGAAACGATGCTGGAGGAGAAGGAGTGAACGACAAAAGGTGTGAGAAGCAACGCCGACACATTTGTGTGACTCTGATGACGTTTACAGCAGGCGTTCTCACATTGAGCAGCACGTCTGAGGTAGGTCTGTCCTGAGGGATCTTCTGCAGGCAGGAGTCCACAAAGTTACGGAAGGAATCAGACCTGCAGGAGAGAGGACACAGAAATAATAAGTGAATAAAACAGAAGGGACACAGAAAAACAAATAAAAGATAAATAAGCCGCAAAAGAGCAGCAAAAAAAATTTCTTGAATTGCCCCTCTGGGATAAATAAAGTTTTTTGAATCTTGAAAGAGGAAGAATAAAAACTGAATGAAGACAAAGAGGTCAAAGAAGACCAAGTTCTCACCAGTGGTTGGACTGAAGGACGGGACTTTCATTCTGAGCAATATGATATAAGGCACTCATAGCATTCATGTTGAACAGAGGCGGCTTCCTCTCCGCTGTGGACGACATGATGGAGATGAAGAAAAAAGACCTTCAGAAGTTCAGTCACAACAGACAACGTCAACTTTTCATGTTGATAAAAAGAACTCGTGTTTCAGTTACTGTTCCCCTGTAATGGTTCTGCGCTGAGGATTTTATCAGGACAAGAAAAGTCTCACCCAGCTCGATGGAGGTGATTCCCAGAGACCAGACATCCACCTTCCCGTCGTACTGGCCCTCGTCCATGGCGAGGATCACCTCTGGAGCCATCCTGAGACATGGACATTAGACAAGTTAGTCCTGAGACACTGGTAGTTTACTTCTTAATAAGACTTTGACCCAAACCCTAAATAGGTTTCAACAGCCAGTCAGGAAGAAAAGCTAGGCATGATGGGACAAGTCACACATAGGCAAATGTGTCAAAACCCACCAGTAGGGGGTCCCCACGAAGGAGTTGGCTGGAGCCACGATGGAGGCAGAACCAAAGTCACCAAGTTTGACTTGTCCGGGCTCGGTCAACAGAATGTTGCCTGCTTTCACATCCCTGTGTGAGAGACAGAGGAAGTAGTTCACAACGCTGTCACTCCTCGGACAGAACATCACACTAGTCTGGAAAACTCCCCCAGTAAAAGAATACAAAAACCCACTCACCTGTGGATCATATTGTGCGAATGGAGATATGCTAATCCCTGCAGTGCACCATGGGTAATAGCAGCAATTTCAACTTCCTGTAGCGGCTTTTTGTGAACTGATAAAAGATGAGAGGACAGACACAGAATTATTTTTCCAGGTTAATTTAATAATTCATTTTATTAGTCTTGTTCAGTTCAGTGTGTGTCTGACCTTCAAGGAGGTCGGAGGCGGAGCCCAGACAATACTCCATCACCAGCTGTGGGACAGAGAACAGAAACAGAAACCTCACTGTGACGATACTGTGGACAATTCTGTGGATCCAAAAAACTAACTTGTCTTCTTATAATCTGTCTTCTTACTCTCTTCTATATGCTGGAAACACATTCAATAGCCTTTTATCTTCATTACTCAAACATTTCCCACACATTTTATTTTTTTCATTTCAACCTTTTCTCTCCTAACATTCTTACTCACTTCTTCTCAGTCAATATTTACTATCATATTTAACATGACTGTAGCATCAGGTTACATTTCTTTCCTTACTCACCCATGCCGTGTGTTCCTTCAGGTAACAGCCCACGTACTCGATGGTGTTGGGATGACGCAGCTTCTGCAGGAACTTCACCTCTTTGATGATGTCCTGCCATTTCTACACACAAACACAGGAACCTGTCACTGCTCAGTCCAGGCACAGGAGTTACATCACAAAAGGTCCTGAGTGACTCCTGACGCCAGACTAGACCCAGTCGTCCTTCTGATTGATTTTATCTTTGTGTTAGAGTAGAAGAGCAGAACAAGAGCGGATCTAATCGTAACAGTCACATCCTTCTATGTTGCTCGACCACAGTTCTATCAGTCAGTGGTTGCAAATAGAGCTTGAGCTGTTTTTATTTTGTAACTAATCAGTCCAACTGTTAAAGGCACTGTCACACTTCATATCAGCTGTCTTTTTTTTACCAGGTCAGTGCTAAAGAGGAACAGAATCCCCTGTGGCTACAGGGTGAAACATGTGACTCTTGATCCTGTTCTGATCTGATCTGATCTGTTCTTGCTCACCTCGTTTGTCTGCTTCCCGCTGTAGGACATCTTCTTGATCGCCACCACCTCATTGTTGCGTACATCTCTGGCCTGCAGCAAACATTCACACCAAATAACACAGGTCAGATGAGAAGCCAATATCCTGATGAAATGACAGTCTTCATTGCTTATAGAGCCCAACTCACAAAGTACACCGCTCCGAAGCTGCCGTGGCCGATCTCACGGAGGTCGGCAAAAAGTTTCTCGGGATCATCTTTACAGAAGAGGTCGGCCAGGTCTGGGTCTTTCAGGTTACCCGCCCGTGCACTTGAGGGCATGGCCAGGGCCTGGCAACAGAACGGATGACACGATGACGGTCATGGAAAAAGCTGTGTCCATCGTTATTCTAGCACCAACAGCTGGGTCTGGGTGTGTTAGTCACAGATTCTTATAACCTAAAATGCCATGACTAATGTGTGAGTGTGCAGTTGACGGTGCAAATATTCACATAGTAGCAACTGTGAAAATCTTCTCTCCATGTCGACTGAATGAATCAAATAAGACTCCAGCTGTTCTTGTGATTGCGTTTAGAGAAAATGACATCCAGACTCAAGAACCAAGAATCAGACACATCCAGCCACAACCTGTTTTTAGTTGAGCTGATCTGTGAGTACAGGTGCAACCGTTGAGGACTATGGAATGAAATAACACGCTTTGCATCAAGTTACTCGAATTGGAACAGGGAGATCTACATTTCTAAAGGCTACACAAGACCTACAGACGATATAGACAGAACCAACACCATTAACATCTGCATATTGTCAAAAAAACTATATCTAAAAACTTTATATTTCTGTAGAATATTGATAAAGTACTGTAAAAATAAATATTGTAACATTTCAGTTCGTTAATATTTACTGAAACACCAGCAGATGTGCCCTCGCTGGCCTTCTTTACCACATGATACACAGATCCAAAACAGTAAGTAACAGTAGTAAGTGTAACAGACAAAGTAAACTAACTAATGAGATATGGGACAACCAGTCCCCTGGTGTCCCGCTCCATTGGCAAATCGCCCAAATTAAGAATCACATACACCACCTTAAACAACGTTCAATGAAAATGAGTGTCTGACTATGTGAGAACAACAAGAGTGGAGACATCAGTTCATCAGCAGCTGTGTGATGCTGCTGATGAACCCCAGGCTGTGTGAATGTGCCCATTCTTTTGACTGTAACGAAATCTGTACTCTTCACAGTTGGATGACAATGTTTCCATCTCTTCTATGTTGAACACACAGGGTTATCTAACTGTGACTGATGGTATATGTGTGTGTGGTCCGACCGTGTGGAGAATTTCACTGAATGTGATGCACAGTATATCAGCTGCAGGCTCCTCACCACATGATGAACTGAACCGTCCTGTTTAAGCCCGAATTCTTTTCGTTATCTTTTCACCAGGGCAGTCGATCCTCAGTGAGAATCGCTACATTTCACAGAGGTGACTTTGAAGTGTCTTCATCCTAGCCTGAATAAGAAATGGTGTCAGCATCCCAAGTGTCCAGTCTTCTGGAGACACTTCACTCCAATAGCTAGTTAGTGAAACTGGTACTTAGTCTGTTTAGTTCTAGCAGTTTACGGCCCAGTTATTATTCTTTGAAAAAAAAATTGAAATAAACTAGCTACGTTTTTCTTTCTTTGGAGTCCAGACTGATCAGGATGCTGTGCAGATGAGCTCTCGTGTTTTTCCATTCATTAACACGTACATACATCTTTGCTCCAGGGTTCAATCCAGACTTGGCACAACTTTTACACACTTGACCCAATAAACTGGTTTAACAAATGACACCGATAAATAAAAGCATATGAGACAAATGTTTACAGCTGCTGTCGGAACGTGGTGAGTTAATTCGAAACTAAAGGCGCCGATAAACCCTGTTCTAAACACAAAACACATAAGCCAAAAACTTTCATTGTAAGAGTAAAATCAAAGCATTCTTTCACTCAATTTAGAACTGGTTTTGAAACACAGGGAGGACGATTCAGGGACAATCGGTGGAGATGAGGCCAACAGTGTTACTTACCGCGGCTTTACGGAGCTTCCGCTGTGGTCCGAACAAACAACCGTTAGCAGTTAGCGACGTTACAGACTCATTGCCCGGGTTTTCTCTGTACTAACACCCACATATCCATCCCGCCCAGGCGGATGTCCAAGTCGCGGCGGGGACACAGGAGAGGTGCGGTCCCAGAGGTCAGTTTAGCTCGAACTTTCGGGCTCTCCGATGCGTCTGGGTTAACGAGATAGGCTAGCTTCGTTAGCTCGAGGCTAAGGTTAGCTGCAGCGCTCTGGGGTGTGGCTGCTTTTTCCTTCAACTAAGACATTTCCTAACAGGTTAGTGCTCATGTTAGAGCAGGTTAACTTCAAACACACAATTTAAAATTGTGTCACTTTTAAAAACGAATTAGGCCGCTCCCTGACGCCGCACTTCTTTCTTACACCGTTTTTGTTCTGGCTAAACACAAGATGGCACCAGAGCGGTAAGGCGGGGCTTACGGAACAAGACCGGAACTGGCATGTATTGTACATCCGGTGCCGCCTTGTCAAGTAAAATCTGAAATATACACTTTTTTGTCTTCACGTTATATTTTTACAGAATGACTATTTTTACTAACAGAAACGCTAAGTTTTATGTTCATAATATTTGGATATTTCTCTGGCTAACATGTTTATTGTTATTGGAAAGTTGTACAGAAAAGTCAACTATTCATATTACTTCCACCAACAATATAATTAAAAATATAAAATTAAAAATATATTAAAATTACAAACCAATTGTGTACTTATCTTCATTTTAACTAGAATTAGTCCTACAGAAGTTCTGCTGAAACATGTTTTGCAAAGATTAAACTATTGTAATTTTCCATAGAAAATGAATACACATCAAATGGGTCCATGAAACCTTAAGTTCTGGGATTATAGGTTGCCGAAATTTGAAAAGAAATTCTATCCAGCAGGTTCAAGCTTCAACGTTTCTTCATTGTGAGTTGCTTAGGCAGACATCTGATCCACTCTCAATGTGATTTTCATCATGTGGATACAGTGGACCCCAGGGAGATTGGACCCAGCCAGTTCACAATGGTCAGCATCAAACTGCTCCAGAGGAACTTTCACACAGTTTAGATTCCATCTATGCAGCAAAGGTTCAATCCACCAGTCAGCACTGAAACAAGGTGAGAGATTGGTTATTATCCATTAGCTTAAATTTTGCATTAACAACTATTTAAAAAAATATCTATATGGAGCCCACTTCCTATTATAAGAATACAATTAACATCACAGAAAGAGCCAGGGTGATTAGATTTCATTTTTAGGAGACAGAATAGCAGGTAATACCTCCTTTCCTGGTATGTGGTCCAGAACTCTGCTCTGGGATTTTTCTTTAGAAGAAAAGCAACAGTTACGAGAACGTCTTCAAAATCTGAAAATTCAAACAAATTATCAGTTAGTTTTCTGTGTACTTCTTCCTGTTGAACTGTTACACTTTTGTTTACAAATCACTGTAGTATGTATCACTGATGACAACTTCTAACTCTCATGAATAAATTAACATTCAAAGACTGAAAGGAAGATGTGCTCAGAGCCAGGACTAGTTTGACCCACCAGCGGGCTCATAGAAAACATCTGATCCCAGAATGATGTCCACATCTGGAAGCAGGACCAGATCTGGGGAGACCTCACCCCAAGTGAGACCCAGCACCTGCACATCCTTCAGACCATTGGCTTCACAGCTACGTCTGCAGTTCTCTAGACACTGGGGAAACCTGGCACTATCTGACAGGATCACGTCTGTGCCACAGCGTGCTGCCAACACGCCAGGAAGACTTACCCCTGCACCCACCTAGGGAGAGACCACAGTTTGGTCAATGGATTGCTGTGGAATAGATCAGATGTGAGATCCCATTACAATATTATCCTTTCACCTCCAGCACTGTTTTATGTGGCAGTTCTTCTCTACATGTCCACAGGTACTGAGCCAGCACTACTGCACAGGGCCACACGTACATACCATACTGTGGGTCCAGAAGCTATGAGGTGAAACAGAGAGTGTTAGGATCAGTATTTTGCTTAAAATTATTTAGAAACAAAGAATAATTTCAATTGAGGAGGTCTCTTTCACAACAAATAAAACCTTTAAAAATCGTAAAAGTTAAATCTGATCATATGATACTGGTATGACGTTTCTATGATTAATGTTCATATCAAACAAACCTCAGGTATGGATACAGACAGTGATTCTGGTGGCTCCGTCTTGTCATCTTTAAAGGTGAACTTTCTCAAAGATATGGTCCTTGGGTTCTCCATGTCGACATCTCTTAAAAAACCAGGATGTCACGGGTTGTTCTTCCTTCCATGGCTCAAAAAATACTAGTATTTACAACTGTAGTCAAGGTGACGTGAAAACTACTGTCTTGCCCCGTCTGATAATCACCGATTAATCTATGCTATTGAAATTCTCAATTCGATGCAATTTTATGTTGCCGTTTTATTTTTCTATATTCAGTTTAGATGTGATTATAAACACGTACTGAGTTTATATCTCGCGGTGTTGCCACATGACAAATTTTGTCCCTCCTCGGTTTCTATAGTCTCATATTACAAGATGGCCGCGCTGGTCATCCACTCACGTCTCTGCTTCTTTTTGCCGGGAGACTGTCATTCCGTCTGTTTATCCAATCAGCTTCACGCTCCTCCACCTGGGCGGGATGTAATGACACATGCGCAACCACTGTACTGGACGCTAACAGCTAGCTGTTGTCATTAGCCGACAAACTCCTTAACAGTCCTGGTCTGTGAGCTTTTAATTAATCAAAACTCAACTTAATGTAAGCCGTTTAGGTTAAAAATCGGACATTTACTCACAGAAGCAACAAGCGTGTTTTATGTATGCGTGTGTGCGCGTGGAAGTGCCGGGTTTCCTTTGACAGGAGACAAATAAAACGCACACATCTACCCGGACATAAGGGAAATTATGAACCACAAGAGTAAAAAGAGGATTAAAGAGGCGAAGCGGAGTGCCAGACCCGAACTGAAGGATTCCCTGGACTGGATCAAACACGGATACTGCGACAACTTCGACCTGTCACTCCGAACTGTGCGGGTACAGAAGCTAAGCAAAGCTAGGCTAGGCTAAATGTTGTTGAGACGAGCAGGAAGTGGATCTGTCACGTACACACCGAGAACTTAAGAGTCCATGTTTTCACAACATATGTCTCAGTTGGATCAATCTGTCCGTTTATGTAGTCTTTGAAACGTACTAATTAAAGTGGAAGAAAATAACATTTACTTAACAAAGAGTCAAATCCATGCTGTTGATTCCTTGTTTACACACACCAATCTATCCTGCACTTTTATTTCAAGTGCTGCTGTAAATGATTTTGATGCAATTTATTCTTTATTTTTTGAAGGTTGAGACAAAACTAATGCTTCCTAAACTCACAGTAATAATATATTGTTCTGGGGCTGACATACCCTAAAACCACTCCCTGAGTTGAAAGTATTTATGACTACGCAGTAGCCACGTCCTAGCTTGTCATTTTGTACTTTAATATCGTATCTTCTAACAGAAATATGGCTTGTTGAAATTTTGCAAACTTACACTGAAATCCTCTTTTGTTTGGTAGGACAATGTTGAGCGTGCCGATGCCCTCCATCTCAGTCCAGAGGAATTCATCCATCGCTATGAGCGACCCTACAAGCCTGTAGTCTTACTGAACTGCCAGGAAAGTTGGCCCGCCCGTGATAAATGGACCATGGAGCGCCTCAAAAGAAAGTACCGCAACCAGAAGTTTAAGTGTGGAGAGGACAATGACGGCTACTCAGTGAAGATGAAGATGAAATACTACGTTGAGTACTTAGAGGGAACCAGGGATGATAGTCCACTCTACATTTTTGACAGTAGCTACGGTGAACATGCAAAACGCCGGAAGCTGCTGGAGGACTACGAGGTTCCAGTCTTCTTCAGAGACGATCTCTTTCAGTTTGCAGGGGAGAAACGCAGACCACCATACAGGTTTGTTTTATTCTGTCTAACAACAATTTATCTCTCTCTGCCGTACTACAATAAAGTGTAATTGCACATCCTTGTGAGTTGAACTATATCTCTTTCTTTTTGTTTCCTTTATGTTAACAAGGATACAATGTTATGCCGAGATGTATCATTTTATAGACAAATGCTATTATTTATATTTTTTTGCGGCAGAGAGTTGGTGGTGGCGGGGCGCAAATTGTTTTCATCTTGCTAGGGAGGGCATAACAGAAAATAATTGAAGCACAGGGTTAGAGGAACAATTAAACATTTTGGGTATTTGTAAAAAAAATTACATTCAGTCTCTGTCTAAAAAGCAATATGTTCCTAACTTTACAATCTTGTGAAAATATTGATTAAAAAAAGGATTCTTTAACTTTTGTCCTTCAAACCCTTTTCCTCCACAGGTGGTTTGTGATGGGCCCGGCTCGTTCTGGCACTGGCATTCACATCGATCCACTCGGCACAAGTGCCTGGAACGCCTTGGTCCAGGGACACAAACGATGGTGTCTGTTCCCCACCAACACGCCTCGGGAGTTAATCAAAGTGACCAGGGTGGACGGCGGCAACCAACAGGATGAGGCCATTACCTGGTTCAATGTGATTTATCCCCGGACACAGCAGAGCAACTGGCCTCCTGAGTACACACCACTGGAGATCCTGCAGAAACCGGGAGAGACCGTCTTCGTACCTGGTCAGTGAACCGTTTGTGAGGACTTTTGCGAACCCCACTCCTCCACACAGCCTTCAGACATAGTTTCTCCACTTAGGAGTGATGTCCGAGCTGCATTTGTTTGTCAGAAATGCTAACTGACAATCTGTCTCCACAGGTGGATGGTGGCACGTCGTCCTCAACCTGGACACCACAATTGCAGTCACTCAGAACTTTGCTAGTACCACCAACTTTCCCATTGTGTGGCACAAAACTGTCCGGGGACGCCCTAAGCTGTCCAGAAAGTGGTATCGGTAAGAACTTCCTTCCAGCTCTTACTTAAAAGGTCATTTAAGGTTTTCAAGAGCTGCTGTGATGTCACAGTTTCCCAAAAATGGTCTGGTCAGAGCTTTTGTAACATAAATACATGATTACAATAGTGTCATTACTGGCACAATGCTGCCTCCTGTGGTCACTTTGTGTCAGTGGGAATTATAAACACTGTCTCCATTCAACCTTTTTCCCCTCATTGATGTCCCTGTGTCTTTACAGCATACTGAAGCAGGAGCGTCCAGATCTGGCAGTCCTGGCGGACAAAGTGGACCTGCAGGAGTCCACCGGAATCGCGTCAGACAGCTCCAGCGACTCGTCTTCATCATCATCATCCAGCTCCTCGGACTCAGACTCTGATGTAGGCTCTCACACATACTGGTGACATACTCACTTACAGTAGAATATTTGATTGCCACAGCCTTTGCACTTTGTGTCCTGCAGGAGGAGTCGGGCTCTGAGGGCGGTGACACCATGTCCCATCGCAGGAAGAAGAGACGCACCTGTGGTATGACGGCCAATGGGGACACCAGCACTAAGGACGACTGCATCAACAAGGAGAGAAGCTCCTCCCGGTGACCTTCGACTCCACCTGCTCCCTGCGCTTCTCCGTCACGTTTGTCGCGGAGTAATCACCAGAGGGCGGGGATGGGGGCTACAGACACCCGTCACCACTGTGATTTCTGTCACTTCCTGTTTGTCTGCACCACCTGTGGCGCTTGAACTAAATGACCAGTTTCATCTGATGGTGAAGGTTTTCTGGGATTCTGGAAACTTTCCAACGCTCTTTTCAAACTATGAAACCTTTCTTGAGGAGCTGTTCATGGAGGTGGTTGGTTGAGTGTATGCTTTTCTTAAAAATCTTTTATGTGTTCCGGTGACATCTACAGGGTGTCAGGTCTCACTACATCTTTAAAATGTCTTGGAAACACAGTTGTGTTCAGTAGTGAAATGAATGCAGCCCCAATCAGCTCTGCTCACATGGCTCCTGCACCCCTATATGGTGTGGCCTCTGGGATGGGAATTGTTGCAGAGCCAATGCATTATGGGATCTTTTGTTTAGTTCAAGTACCTGAGGTAGAGGGGACATACTTTCTGGTACTTCATCTTGATTAGTTTTCCTCGTATTCATCATATCATTCTTGTTCAATTCATTTTCTGTTGATTGTCATGAATCAAACTCTCACCTAGTGATCGAATTTCTGTCCTGGTTGCACACGCAGTCTTGTCCCACACATGCTTGTGATCCAGCAGAGGGCGCTGTTAGACTTAGCTGATCTCGGATTCTTTTTTCAATGATGTGGGTTTGTGGTGAAGCTGTGAATGAGCGCAAACAGAGACAGAAAAATCCATAAATGTCTTGTATGTAGTGTCACTGTACTCCTCGGTTCTTTAGAGTCCGTGGTGATCTGACCACCAGGGGGAGCGAGGCTCTTGCCAAAATGTAGAATGTACCTGTTGAATATACTGATACGGCGCTGTGCAGGTTAGTCACGTTGTGCCTTTCGACGCTGCCAATAAATGGTTTTCATAGCTGTGAAAAGTACAGTGTGTTCTTAAAATAAATAAAGAATTTTCCTTAAAGAAGTGGGTCATCGATTGTTGGGTGCCAGTGTGTATAAAAATGACAAAATAATTTTTTAATTGAACAAATAAATGTCTTATTAACTGAGATTTTGTTATCGTTAGTGACTACAATTATAATATCTGAACTATAAACTAGACTGAGTTATTTGTATCAATGTGTTTGATTTATGGAACAACTTAATCCCAAAGCTGGATTAACAGAATAGACCAAAGGGAAAATGTATTATATATATATATATATTCTGAAGGGACTTGTGTCAGTTCACCTGCCATGATCGGGACATTTTATCATTGGCCTCATCCTGGTCATTAGCCCCAGGCTTCAAATACTGTTGTTCTGACACCAGTGAAGTGTTGTCCACAACTTCCTGTTACCATCTGATTTTTATTTTATCCTTTGGGTCAATTTGACCACAGCCATTTAACACTCAAGATGATTCAAAGTCCCATCATTTTGTGTCAAATACTTCAGTTTTTGTTGGCAACATAAAAGAGACATTCCAATATCGAAGCCTTCCATACAACCTCCCAAAGCCAAATCACATAATCCACGATAATATGGAATACCAAAAAAACCAGGTAGGAGACAAAGAGGAGACTGATGGGTGCAGTGAGGGAGGACATGGAGGTAGAAGATGGAGACAACAGGGGGAGATGGAGAAGCATGATTCACTGTGGAGAGCTATGAGAAGGACAAAGACCAGAGGAGAAGAAGATGAAGAGAGTTTAACTCTTTAACTTTGAAATGACCCGGAGTCGAACTTTTAGACTGAAAGGGCAGCCTTTCAGTGAGTGTCGCCTCCTTCATTGACACTCGGAACAGCTGTGACTGAGGGCCAGTCTGTGTGAACGCGAGGCTCTGTTCACACGCACTCTCCGGTGTGAAAAACATGATGGAGCTGGAGCTGACCGTCCTCATCCCCGCCGTCCTCTTCACCATCTTCGCTCTTATTTTCGCATCTTCGCTGCTGCGACCTAAGAACGGATCCTCATCCTCCTCGACAGCCGGGAAGAAGGAGCCTTCTGCCGGCCACCGCCGCTCCGCAGCAGCGGAGGAGCCGCAACTTCTCCTCAGTTCCTCAACTCCTGCTGAGGCGGAGAACCGCGGCGGAGCAACTGAGGACGAGCAACAGGCGGCCGTGACGGTGAGACAGGAAGGATTATTTTTTTTATTTTTTTACTTTCTATGTAGATAAATGAGTATATATCAAAGTTATAAAATATAAAGTAAATCATAAAAAAATAAAAATGCTTAAATTAAAGAGTAATATAAAGAGAAAGTACAAAAATAAATGCTTTTTTGTAATTTTTTTTAATTTCAGACAATCCTCCATTCATTGGTTCTTCCTTTAGTAAAAACCTAGTTGTGACATTCAAGGGCAGAAAACATTTTTATAAAAATCGCGTTAACGTTATTATTATTATTATTATTATTCCGCTTAGTGCTGTGGTCTTAGCTACATCCTACCACAATCTGACTTTGGGAAGGCAACCAGTAGGGAAAGTATTTATTTAGCTGGCCCACTGCTGCCTCCTGTGGTCACTTTCTTTTACTTTACGGAACTCTTAAAAATTAAATTTTTATTTTAATATTCCTAATTTCCCGTAAGGTTCTCCTGAGGGATTAATTACGTTTTTTTTCTAGTAATCTATCCAAAGTAACCTCAAACTTGAAGATTCCAGAGTTGCCTTGTTTTCAGGGACAGCTAGCATGGTCGTCTCAGCGGTCAGACAAGCATAGGGGTGTTGGAGTTGCTGCGTCAGGGGATTGATCTGGGGTTTTGTGGTCAACACAGTTAGACACAGAGTTGGTCAATGTTCCTGGACGTGGTTTGATGGATGCCACTCAGAGCTGTGGCCTTTAAAAAGCCTGGGGAATGTGTCTGCCGCCACGGTCTCTTACCTCTTTCTATATTTACACACATGTCCACATGGAGTCACATGGAACAGGCCGGACACGGGTGTGTCCCAGTCCCACAGCTGGGAGGTCTCAAACTCCTGAGTCATGCCAACAAGTGTCGAGCCCATGAGCGTCCAAGCTCAGGTCTTCAACAGAGAGAAGATCGAAGTGAAGAACTCGTTTGATTGACCCGCGGTCAACGTGCTGTCCCTCGCTGACTTGTCCATATATGGACAGCTGTTCTGCAGGAGTTGTTTCTGCAGGAGAAACGTGGAGTAAAACCGAGAATATCTGTAGGGAGTAACAGGAGAACATGCTCAGGTCATGTGAACGCGCTGTAGCATGAACACCATGAAGTAACACGAGGACCAGTCCAGAGCTGCAGGAACCAAAATATCTCTAACTGGTTTTGACCAGAGCAGAGCAAACGTCCATCTGCTGCAGGAACCGTTCTTCACGGTGTCAGATGAGAAGGTTGAGAAGAGATGATGAGGAAAAGGATCTAAACTTGTAAAGAAAAGTTGAACCAGAGGAGAGTTGTTGAAGAAAGAGACGGTTAGCGGCTGTGAAGAATAATGTCTCGTAATGTTGTTGTTGTTGTTGTTGATGTTCTTCATCCAAGGTACCTTTTCACTATTGTTTCTTTCAGAGTTTCCTCAAATCAGAAGCCGCTCCAGAACCCAAAGTTCTCCTAGAAAAAACAGAGCCTTTGTCACAATCCACTAATGACATAGAACCTGTTCCACAACAGCTGCAGGTACCAGAACCTGAAGAAGAACATGTTAGCACCATTGAACTGGTCCAAGAACCTGTTCTGGAATCTGTGTCTTCTTCTGAACCCCTCAAAGAACCAGAACCAACAGTAGAGCCTGAATCTATTCCAGAACCAGTGTTAGAGCCTGAACCTGTTCCAGAACTGTTGTCAGCAGCAGAATTGGTGCCAGAACATGTGTCTGAGCCTGAACCGGTTCCAGAACCTGAATATGTTGCTGAAACTGTTTTAGAACCTGTATCAGTGCCTCAAGAACTTGCAGACCCAGTATCAGTCCATGAAACTGTTCCGGAACCTGTGTCTCTGCCAGAACCTGAATCACTTCCTGTGCCTGTTGTAGACTCTGTATCAGAACCAGAACCAGTTCCAGAAATTGTTTCTTTTTCTGAGCCCACTCCAGAACCTCTGTCAGTTCTTGAAACTGTATCAGAACAAGTATCAGCACGTGCAGACCCAGTATCAGTCCCTGAATCTGTTCCAGAACCTGTGTCAAGTTCTGAACCTGTTCCAGAATCTGAATCCTTGCCAGAACCAGTGTCAGTGGCTGAACCTGCTTCAGAACCAGTGTCCGTACCTGAATCTGTTCCAGAACCTGTATCTGCGCCAGAACCTGCTCCAGAACCTGTAACATGTTCTGTACCTGTTGTAGACTCTGGATCAGAGTCAAAACCACTTGCAGAACCAGTGTCCGTCCCTGAACCTGTTCCAGAACACTTGCCAGCGATATCTCTACCAGTGTCTGAACCCATTTCAGACCAGTTGTCAGTCTCTGAGACTCCAGTATTGGTTGAAAAAACAGAACCTGAAGAGACCCCGGTACCAGAGGCTGTGTCTTTGTCAGAAGAAGTATTTGAGGCAGAACTGGTACCAGATCAGGTTGTGATCCCAGAACAAGAACCTGTGGTTACAGTGATTCCTGAAGACGTTGTGCAGCCTGTGACCCAGTGTTCCCCTGGTTCTGACGCTGGTTCTAGCTCCAGTACAACAGAAAGTAAATCCCAAAAGCCTGAGGAGGACAGAGAACCTGAACCAGCACCAGAACCTGAACCAGCACCAGAACCTGTCCCTCAGGAGGGTAAGTCTCCTCTTCTGCTTGATCCAGTCAATGTAGCCATTCTGCTTTAATGTAGGAATTAGCTCCGAACAAATAGTTTCATTTCTTCAATGAAATTGACAGTGAAGTTCTGAGAAGGACATCAGATCCACCTTGAATGACTCAAATGAAGATGTTGGTCTGAGATATCAAAGGAATAACTCCTCTCTTCTTCTTCTTCTTCTTCTCCTCCACAGCTGCTGAGTGAGTCTTTGACTTCACTCCCTAGAAGAAAAATCCAAAATAAAATCATTAAAAATCTTACCAACTTCTCTGTTTCTGTTGGGTTCAAAATTCCGTGAAACTTTACTTTCAGCTTCGTGAAAATAAAGTTTGGTGCTGATGCAGTGATGATTGAAATGATGTTAGAATGACGTGAAGTGAAGAAAGGAGAAAGGAGAAAGGAGAAGAAAGGAGAGTCTTCTTCTTCTTTAGGCTTCTGCCTTTTTCCATCTCCCCCTGTCCTCTGTGTCCTCAACTCTGACTCCAACAGTCTCCATGTCCTCCCTCACTGCATCCATCAATCTCCTCTTTGTCTCCTACCTGGTAGCTCCATCTCTAGGATCATTCTTCTACCAATGTCTCCACTGTCCCTCCTCTAACATGTCCAAACCATCTCAATCTGTCTTCTCTTCTTCCTGTCTGTGTTGTCCCTCTAATCACCTCATTCCTGATCCTGTCCATCCTTGTTGTCTCCTAAAGAGAATCTCAGCATCTTTAACTCCTCCACCTCCAGCTCTGTCTCCTGTCTTCTGTCTAT
>JAFBJS010005860.1:0-63289 GCA_016785265.1 Paraplagusia blochii | reverse complement strand
AACTCCTCCAACTCCAGCTCTGTCTCCTGTCTTCTGTCTATTCCTAGTGTCTCTAATCCATCCATCATGGCTGGTCTTTCCACCGTCCCTCCACCTTAGCTGACTCTCTTCTATCTCAGATCACTCCTGACTCTTTTCTCCAGTTGTTCCATCCTGACTCCACTCTATTCTTCTCCTCAGTCTCCACTGCTCTGAACAGTTGATCCTCAGGATCTAAACTCCTCCACCTTCTCCACCTCCTTGTAACCTCAACATCCCACTGTTCTCCCTTTCATTCACACACATGCTAATTGCAGTGATTGTAGTAATTAAAATTCGATTTCTTAATTAATAGAAGTGACACTTCTACTTCGCCAATAACATGGACCATTGTGATTGACTCAGTTTGTATGAAGTTATCCCTATATCGTCGACTATTATCCTTATTTTCGGCCTGGCGCTGCCAACCCGCCGCTCCAGCGCCGCCCGGCGGCGGCTGCGATCGAGGCCACAGCAGGAAGTGAGCGGCGGTGGGGGCAGAGAAGCAGAGTCTGCGACGCAGCGGGAGGAGGAGAGGATAGTCAAACAAAAAGCATGTTAAAAGCGTGAAAAATCCACGCAGCTCCGTCTTCGCTGCTTACAGCGCTCTCCCTGCAGACACGGAGGCCGCCCGAGGGGTGAGTTTACCGGGTTATACCGCGGGGGAGAGTGGGGGAGATTCTCCGGCAATGTTTGTCGACATCTTTGTGTTAGCCTGGTGGCTAACGCGTTAGCAGCGCCACCTTGTTGCTGCGGCACCAAACTTCAAAGTTAAAATAAACACGGGCGTGCACGTGTAGGCGGCACGCGTGCGTGTACTTAGTGTGTGTTATTGTTTATGGTTTTGTTGTTAACTTCCGCCCCCCCTCCCTCACTCCGTCTCAGGTGGGGGCTGCTTTTCTAATGAGCCAGTGGCTAATGCTAAGCTCAAGCTCCTGTTTATTTTTTTATTCTGGTTTTTGTCAGAACCGGTTCGGATGCCTTCGTGTCGGGTCAGAGTTGTTGGTTGCACCGTCGTTCTCCCCGGTGCTGCGGTCTCTGTGCTGCGTCAACAGATATTTTACAGCCGAGCTGAAGTAAATATCATCGGGGAAAATGGCTGTTGGCTCCTGAAAGCCATTTTCAGGAGGTGCTGTGGCTCAGTGTGGCCGCGGCTCAGACCATCATGTCCGACATGTTTGGACAGAACCTTCACCCTCGAACACCCCGCACACGAACCGGTGATTGAGCGACGCTCCCGTCGTGGAGCCGCTCGTAGGAAATGATGGCCGCATGTCGGTGATGATGCTCGTCTTTGTCCGGGTGAAGTGAATCGGAGGCTGGAGTTAAGGAGGAGGAGGCGGAGGAGGAGGAGACGGGCCAAGGTCAGGAGCCATCATCCCAGTGAGGAGCTGAGATTCTGTTGCTCCCCTCAACGAAAACCAACAACCGGAGATGTTTGGTCAAACGATATTGTGTTTTCATGCATGAAAAAACATCCTGGTTAAACTGTCAACGGAAAATAACGAAAGTGAAGAAATATATATTTCTTGGTTCTCAGACTTTTTTAAAAAATGAATTCTTCACCAAACATGTTGTAAACAGAGACAACAGAGTTTTAGTTTCCTGCACTAGGACCAGAAATTCTGACAGTTCTGTACAACTGGGCAAAGCATGGAACTAAAAACACATGAGCAAGTACACAATGAACAAGGGAAAAAGTTCAAAGTAGCGCAATGTTCGTATCTATATATAACATTTACATGACAATATAATCATTTATTCACTAGTATTTATAGTACTATGGGTTCTTTAAATATCAATTAAAATATATGAACAATTTCCACAAAGTGTATATTACGGAATAGACTGTAAATATGCGATGTTTACACAAAAATGTGTATATGTACACATTTTTTCAGTCGGGGTATTCAAACCGGGGACCACCAACTATACGTGTGTATTAATGTATTGATGCAGTTATTTCATGTACAGTACAGTGTAGGCTGCGCCATTTGTGGTTATTGATATTATGATGTTATTGATGATGCTGATCACTGACTGGTTTATCCTCCTCATTCACGCCCCCAGTGAAATATTCGCAAATATTCATTGCTTGATAGACCGAGGTGTTAAGGGTTAAGTTGGTGTTTCTGTCTTTGGGAGGAGGATTGTTGGTGACACTGTGTTGACAAGTGGCATTGTAGAAGTTCACCAAACTCTTCTCTGCCACTGTCACCACAGGGTCCAGTTTCAGGCTGACCAGAGAGGCAGATCTCCTGATCAGCTTTTCTGGACTCCCATTTGTCTTTCCTTGACGTGCTGCTCTCCCAACACACCGGAGAAGGTGAAATGATGTGCTGGCAACCACAGACTGGGGAAAGATTTTTGTGGAACTTCCTGTAGATGTTGAAGAATCTGAGCCCCTAAATGAAGATTCATCTACTTTGTGGATTCTTGTACAGAAACCTGCTCTTTTATTCCAAGTCTAACTTGTTGGCATCGTGAGAACTAGTCTTAGTTTGGATTTAGTTTGTCCAAAGTCTATGACCTGCTTCCTGACTTGAAGGTGTCAAACTGCAGGTTGTTCAGTTAGCTCAGACAACACATTTCCTTACCAGGTGCTTGTACTCCCCCTTGACATTCCTTAGACGTAATGCC
The DNA here is from genome assembly GCA_016785265.1 of Paraplagusia blochii. Lineage (NCBI taxonomy): Eukaryota > Metazoa > Chordata > Actinopteri > Pleuronectiformes > Cynoglossidae > Paraplagusia > Paraplagusia blochii. The sequence continues at coordinate 60,631 of JAFBJS010005860.1, read as the reverse complement.
ATTGTCATATGCAAACATCAGGATGTGAAATAGCTCAGAGTTGTAGATGGTGAAGAAGACTGAGGCCTACACTCCATCACACGAGAGCTGATGTCATTCGCCCTGACCTAGTGTGTTCTCTTGGGTAGTTGTCTGGAAATCCAGGCAACTGCAAGACCATTGGAGTGGATTTGGTGCAGGAGATAGAGGATGGCAACCACAACCTGAAGCTCAGTCCTGTAGGCTGACACTAGTGATTGTTTAGGCCTGACATGTTGGAGGAAGCCCCCTCCATGTCTTGGCACGGGTTAGAAAGTGCCATTGTCTGGGAAAACAATCATTAGAGTGTATTTGTATGGATGTGTTTTTCTTAAGAACTTCAACCTTTCTGATGATTGACCAGATGTTGTCTTTTTCTCCACAGTTAAATTCTCATTGACTGGTGTGGCACCTCCCCCCGCAGGGACCCCACCACCAGGGTGGGCCCTGTTTGGCTGGACCTGAAATGATGGAAAAAATGGCTGCCATTTTATCCGCAGCACATCACTGTTCACCACTTTGTTGTGAACCGTGATATTTCTCCTACTGGTTGATGCTAGCATACTATGGCAAAGCATGATATGAGTCGCGCCAAGGGATTCCCCTGTAAAGAATGTGATATGGTCTGCCCCAGTACTCCAAGTCTTCTAGAACATATGAAAGCACATTATCAGCAGGAAGAGAGTGGACGTTTTGAGTGCGAACAGTGTGGCCGAATTTTCAAACACGCAGCTAGTTTAGCCAACCATAAAAAGTCTCATGAAGTAGGTTCTTTCCAGTGCCCCGTTTGTACTCGCACCTTGCCCAACGCAGTTGCGTTAAAGAACCACCTTCGTATCCACACCTTGTCTCCTAGTTGTGCACCACCAGAAGAAGAGACAGAGGAAGTGCACGAAGAGCCAAGCCACGAAGACAGAGACTACGGTCTCACCCAGGACCTCCCTGAGGGGTTTAGCCGTTCAAATTTGAACCACAGTGGCATGGGACATAGTGTCCTTCAGAGGAACGAGAGAGACGATCACAGAAAAAAAAGTTCTCCGGAGTCTGACGACGCCTGGGACAGACCCTTCAAGTGTGATCAGTGTGACAGAACGTACCGGCATCACGGTTCTCTGGTGAACCACAAAAAGTGTCACCAACAAGGAAATTTTAAGTGCTCAGTGTGTGTAAAACAGTTTAGCAATCTGGCTGCCCTAAACAGCCACGAGAGAACTCACTCAAAGTTCAAAACCCCTGGTGCATCAATGGTGAGCAGCAGCAGCACCACTTCCTCTCAGTCATCCCAGAGCCAAGACTCCTCCTGTTTTTGCCACTTGTGCCAGGTGGCAATACCAAACAAAGCAGATTTCCAGGAACACATCCTGTTACACAACTCAGCTTCGACCTCCCTTGGCCTGCCACGCAGTTTTCCAGGCATCATGCCTCATAATCTAAGTGCCGTTCGATCGCCGGCCTACACACCAGCTCTGGGTGACCCACTACCTCTACCACCGCTTCCCAGCGAGAAGAGAAATCCCTATGACCCAATAATGGGGCCCCCTGTTAATAATCCAATCTACACATGTGCATACTGTGGCACCGGACACCCAGATCTTGAGACCTTAAAGGTCCATTATCTAACCCATGACCCTCACCCAGCTTCCCACAACCAGGACAGTTCAATTCTAAACTCAGAGACATTAAGTTCTGGATCACAGGGTTCTGTATCTTCTCCATCTGGAGGCCGTGTGCCCCAGGCCAATTCTCCAGATGATGGCGAACGGCGCTTTAAATGTGGGGAATGTGGAAAAAGCTACCGCCACGCGGGAAGTCTAGTGAATCATAAGCGGTGTCACCAGACTGGTCACTATCAGTGCACTATTTGTTGTAAGCAGTACCCTCACCTGGCTGCACTTAACAGCCACCTCCGGAGCCACAAGGGACGCTCATCCAATCAGTCTATTGGAAATGATGGCAGTGATTGGCTGTCTTCAGAGCCCCTGACAATGGACTCCCAGCAGAGCTACGTCCAAGAGGGCAGTAGTGCCACAACTCCAATTACACTGCCAGGAAATATAGGAGATGCCAGTCATTTTGTTACAGATGGTGGTCATAGTAGTGGCTTGGACTCACTTGAATTCCATGACCGCTTCGATGGCAGCTCCCTATCACAGAGCAGCTCCACCCACCGTCAAGCCGACAGGCACGTTTGCGCCGACTGTGGTGAAATGTACAGTGATGTATCTGGCATCAAGTCACACCTGTGTCGCCATGGTCAGCAACAACAGCAGCAACAACAATCACAGGGCAATATGTCAAATGGTTTTATGGGTAATATGAACTACCATAACTCCAGCAGTTTGAAAGAGGGTGGAAACCAACGCCAGTACACCCAAAATGGAGGCAAGAGAATGGGTAGCAATGACAAAGATGAAGACGATGATGGAGAAGTCTACCAGTGTTCTGTCTGCGGAAACCATTATGCTAGCCTCAGAGCGCTCCGCAGCCATCTGCGTAGCCATGCAAATAATCCAACAGGACCAGGACCTTCTAACTTGGGGGACTGGAGAATGATCTGTTCCACCTGTGGCCAGAGCTTCTCTCGGAAGCAAGATCTTCTAAACCACCAACTAATTCATGGCCCTCAAAGGCCCGATGGACAGCAACAAGGTATTGCAGGCAGCTCCACCAACGGAAATGATAAAATGGATGGTCGCAGTCACATCTGTGTGGATTGTGGCATGTTCTTTGCTGATCGCCACCACCTTATTACACACTTATGTCCTGGTAAGAACCGGGGTGGCTCACTGAGCAAGCAGGGCCTGAACGGAGCTAAAGGGATGTCTGGGAGAGACGGGGTCAGTGGTGGGGTCACGGGAGGCAGCCGGGATGTCGGTGATGATGGACGTAGGTCCTTGGTTGACCAAAGTGATAAGCCTCACAAGTGTGACCAATGTGGTAGGGGGTACAGGCACCCCTGTTCCCTGCTGAACCACAAGAAGTCCCATAAAACAGGTGTGTTCCGCTGCCTAGTGTGCCAGAAACGCTACTACAACCTTTTGGCTCTGAAGAACCACCAAAGGACCCACTTTGACCTGAAGAGGTACGTTACTGACGCTAGCTCTAACTGTATGTTTTTGGACTGGTGTCTTCAATGTTAGATGACGTCTCTGTGTTTTTTATGTCTGAAAGTTAGACGTGGTAATAAGATTCCAGATAATAGCAAGGAGCAAAATGCAGTCAACCACATAAACCAAAGACATTTAAAGATTTTTTTTTAACTTTAATTTATTAGAGGTGTGACAATTCACTCACCTAACGATCCGATTCATATCTCGATTCACAGGCTACGATCCAATTCAGGAACGATTCATACAAAATATTAAACGATCGATCCAGTTCGATCCAAAACAATTAATTTGCACACCCTTAAAATATATATATAGTGTATATTAGGGGTGTGACGATTCACTCACATAATGATTCAATTCATATCTCGATTCTGATTCAGGAACGATTCATAAAAAATATTAAACGATCCATCCAGTTCGATCCAAAACAATTAATTTGCACACCCTTAAAATATATATATGTATAGTGTATATTAGGGGTGTGACGATTCACTCACATAATGATTCAATTCATATCTCGATTCTGATTCAGGAACGATTCATGAAAAATATTACGTTCGATCCGATTCGGTTCAGTTCGATCCAAAACAAATAATTTGCACACCCCTACAATTTATATATTCAAAGTGTTGGAAAAACCCTTAATTTGTGCTGTAAAAATGTCTAAGCATTTTAGGACTTTTCTATCATGACCAGTTCAACTTTGGTTTGGTATATTTCATGGGTCTACATTTCTACAGGAAATGGATTATATGGATGTATATGTTTAACTCATTCATGAGGTTCAGGCTTATTATAATAAGGCTGACCTTATTGAGCTGCCCTGTGTGTTTGTGTTGAAAATATATGTAGAGGTTGAGATTTTAGTGATCAGAAAGAAAACGGACAGAACTGTTTTCAAACCTTTTGACTCTGTCACACTGGTTGCAGTTGCGGTCCTTGTCTGGTTGCCAAATTGAAACCACACATTCCACAGTGACATGCAACAAGAAGACAGGACCTTTGTCTGATTAGTGGATAAAGAATAAATTATTTACCTTAAGAGTATTTATAGACCACACTGAGATACCCTGGGAATACACATCCCTACTCTCATTGCTGTTCTTTTAAGGCTTCATTGTGTGTGTTTTTCTCTGTGTGTGTCTGTGTGAGTGGGTTATTACTATGCTTCATTATTGCTTTGTTAAAAGCCAATAGAAACTTTTTAATTTTAACTGCATTCCCTTGACACACGTCAAAGTGAGAAATATTCAAGTATTTATCTTTATTATGTGTGTTGTGTATCATTAGGGAGTTCCCACAGCTGTAGTTTGATTAGCATCTGTAGCGTAGTAGAGGACACTGTGGTGCCATTGGACCACTCTTTTATGTATGAAAATGTAACAGTTTAATCATTAATGTATTAATTTTTAACATGCAAAGTAAGTACATTTTAATCCATCCATATCAGCCATACCTGCCAACGTTCCATTTGTTTAGAAAACACTTCACTGCCCCAATTTTCACTACTCAAGGTTTTATTTTTATTTTCTTTGTATTGTTTTTGTTCTCTCTTCATATTTACCCATTCCCTTCACAGACACAAGTGTGAAGAATGTGGAAAGGCCTTCAAGATCCAAAAGCAGCTTATCAACCATCTCCGGCTCCATGAGGAGCATCGTGCCAAAGGCCTCGTAAGAACAGGCCCAAATGGTTCCCGCTTCCCACAGCCAGGCCCCTCTCAGATGCAGACTATGAGGGGGGAGTCGTCTAAGAGCCAAGTCATGGGTGTAAAGTACAGCCATCAGGGCTTTAAGAAGCCCTACTCCTCAGCTGGAACCTCCAGGCCTCAAAAGTTTGACCCTGCAGAAAGTGGGCGGAGACCTTTTGCCTGTGATGAATGTGGGAAGACATACAGACATGCTGGCAGCCTAGCCAATCACAAGAACCTTCACAAGATTGGAGAGTATCACTGCAACGTTTGCAACTCCACTTACCCAAATAGACTGGCCATGAAAAATCACCTGCGTCTCCACTTTGCTCAGAAGAAGCACAACTGCCAAGAGTGCGGCAAAGGATTTCGTACTCAGCGGCAGCTAGCTACTCACACTACAGCTGGCCTCTGTAAGGGGCCGCAGGGGCCCGGGGCCCAAATGGACTTTGAGTGCGATGGCTGTTGCGAAGGGTTTACCACAGCAGATGAGCTAGCAGCTCATGACTGTCCGGCTCAGCACCTTCCTTCATCTTCTTCTACCAGTAGCTCCACCAACATCAGCATGGAGAGAAGCACGGTCGACTTGGACTCTGATGAGAGACCATATGCTTGTGACCTGTGTAGTTGCGCCTACAAACACGCCAGCTCCTTGCTTAACCACAAGCACACGCACAAGACTGGCAACTTCCGATGCAACTTCTGCGACAAGCCATACACCAACTACATGGCACTACGCAACCACATGCGAATCCACACTCAGCGGAAGAAGCACATCTGCCTCACCTGTGGGAAAGCTTTCCGACTTGCCAGGTTCTTGCGTAACCATCAGAAGGTTCATGAGGAGGGTGCTACCCCCTTTGGCTGTCCTACTTGTGGAAAGAGTTTCCAGGGACGATCGGGTCTGGCCCGGCATCGCTGCGGGGACAACCAGGTAGGCATGGAGGTCAGGAGGAAGGCCACTGCACCCACAGGAGAAGGCGAAGAGTGTCGGTACACGTGAGTTCTCGTCAGTTGTTTGTGATTCTTCGAAGTTGAAAAAAAATTAGTGAAGATAAAATTAGGTCTCTACATGTCTATTACAGGTATATGATCTCCAATCCGGCTTCCTTGGGACCATTCGCGTGCCGGAATTCGGATTTTTCTGAAGTTTGGACAAATTGAATTAGTGGAGATACCAGATAAGTCAACCCCGTTTGCTTTCAGTTAGCATATATTCCTCATTGAAGTTTTTCCTTTTGTAGTTTACTTTCAGTCAAGCATTTCATGTTCAGATGTATTGTTTTCATGCTTCATGTTGTGTCTTCCTTATTCCTGTGTAGATGTTAACTACAGTCTTTGATTTTGTTTCTTCAAATGCTTGTGACCAATTGTTAGCGTAGCAGCTGTAGCTTCATGAACTGAAAACACAGGGACCATTAGTGTTCTTTGAGGCTAGCTGCACTGCACATGTCCACTGGTTCTGTTTTCGTTGTGAGGATCCTTGCCCACCAGTTCTGGTTTATTGGGTAACTTTTATTGGCTGTTTATTATCTGAACACTACTTGGATGTTCTCTGGAGTGAAGTCATTTTTTAGGTTCTGTGCTGTGCAGAAAGCAGTAAAACCACCTTCCTTTCTCCCCCTTCCAATACTCCTCCCCCATCTTACTTTTCCATTTTTTTGATGCTACACTACTTTGTCTTCTTTAAAAGATTTGAGCCGGATTTCAGATCATATACCTGTACGTACTTTATCTTGGATGAGTAACTTAAGAGTAGAAGTGGTTACCAGTAATCTAGGATTAACATTGCAGGAATGTTCAGTTGCTAATTTCTATTCTTCTTTTCCTTCTCTCTCTCTTTCAATTGCTTTTCTCCTCTGCACAGATGTGATCAGTGTGGCCGCTCCTATAGGCATGCTAGCTCCCTGCTAAATCACAAGAACACCCACACTGTTGGCATCTACCACTGTGCAGTGTGCCTAAAGACCTACTCCAACCTCCTCGCCCTAAAGAACCACCGTCGTATCCACTCCGAGATGCGGCGCTACCGTTGCCATGACTGTGGCAAAGCCTTCCGTGTTTCTTCACAGCTCCAGAACCACAGACGAGTCCACCAAAAGCAGCGGGAGCTGACCTGTCGGTCCTGCCAGCGGGCTTTTCCCACACAGGCAAGTTTTCGGCTCCACATGGAGATCACTCATGGGCAGACACCGGAGCCTCGCCAACCTAGAACCCAACAGCCTCGACCAGGCGGCTCCCATGGCCTTGGTTGGGGGTCAGGCCTAGATCTCACCTTGATGCAAGAGCAAGGATTCAACACGAGCGGTGTCACCAAAGCCCGGAGTCGTGGGGGGAAAACTGAGGTTGAGAAATCTCATGTCTGTGACCAATGTGGGCGCTCTTATCGCCACGCTAGCTCCCTCCTCAACCACAAGAACAGCCACAAGACTGGAACGTACTTCTGCAACTCCTGCCAGAAAGAGTTCCCAAACCTGATGTCTTTGAAAAACCATCGACGGATACACACTGAGCCCAAACGGTACCAGTGTCCAGACTGTGGCAAGTCCTTCCGAGTCTCCACGCAGCTCATCTGCCACCGCCGTATCCACACCAAGGAGAAGCCCTTCTCCTGCCAGCACTGTGACAAGCGCTTCTCCTCCAAGTCTAACCTCAGGCACCATATGAAGGTGCACTGGAGCGGCACAACACCGCCCCCCTCTGTTGCCATAGGTGCACCCAACTTCCTGGGCATGCCTGGCGGCCCATTCATCTAGGCTGGGACAGTGGCGTGGTTGTTATGGGGCAGGTGGTGAAGGTCCAGTCTCTAGCCAAGGTTTGTGAGAGTTGCCAAAAAAAATGTAGCTTCTGCTCAAACAGCGCCCTCTTTCTCTGAATCATTGGGAGGACAGGTGGTATAGACACATGCACTGACTGATGGACAGACAGGTGTATCCTGTGGACACAGATAGACTTGATGCTGATGGACTCAGCAGTTCTGGAACATTGAACACAGGTTTTGGGTCTGGATACCTGGGGCCTGAGACTGGGACAAGCCGTTTCCGTGGTGACACTTTCTGTTGGAGTCACAGTGATTTCTGAGCCACATTCTTATTAACGGGGGATTTGGTTATGTTTTTGAAGGAGGTGCTGGTAGATGGAGAAGATTGGACCTGACTGACATTGACCGCCTTGTTGTGCCTACTTCATACCTACGACTTCATCAGCTGCGGCTAAAATTAAAATACAATGGTTGCCATTCAGGTGCAGAGGAGCCGTACACCTCCGTCTGTAGTTTTCCTACTGATGTGTCTTCATTGATTGGTGTTAAAGGTAGAGTCATATTCAAAAAGTAGAGTGGAATACATTTATGCGTGCATATTTAACTACTCAGTTCTGCTGCCCCCAGTGGTTGGTATATGTAATTGTAAATGTGCTAATGCCAGCAATGGATTGTAGGGGACCAACTACTGTTTCTCAGCTTCAATAACTGATTTTTTTTCTAAGAATTTGGTTTGTTCCACAGGAGACGTTTTAACAGTTAGGTATTTAAGAGGTGTGGGGACATAGTTTGAGCTGATGAAGGATTTTAGTAGCTCTGTTTTAAGTAAATAAAATTCTGGCGGCAAACAGTCAGTCAACTTTTAAGCTGTCATTGACAGCAGACCAGCACCTCCTGTTCATCTCCATGATAATATTCCTGACCCTCAGTTTCTGAAGACTGTTTGTGTTGAGGAACGGCAGCGTAACATTTCCAGATCTCCCATCATGCCGAGGGGCTGTGCAGGTGTTTGTCTTGTATTGTACTGTCAGATTGTGACATTCACGACTTCTTACCTAAAGAAGGAAAACAGAGGAGAGACCGTTGTAGTACTGCATTTATTTATATACTCACCTGCTCCTATTTGTCATTATAATTATTATTATTAACTCGTGTAATGGACGGCACTAGTCTGTAGAACGATGTTTAAGTTTAGAGCTTCAATGTAATCCCAACCCCTGTGTAACTCACAAACGTTCTGTTCTGAGGAGACGATGGAGCCGCTGAGGGACGGACTCAAACTCTGAACTCTGAAACTGGAACTTACCTTTTATTTTTTTTATTTTTTTCATTTGGCCTTTAACCAGTGCTGTTGTGACAGTGGACTTTTCCCCATTATCCCTCTCTGTCATATTTATCTCCACCCACCCAGACCTCCTGGTTTTCCCACGGAGAACCAGAGGTCACTTGTCCTTTTGTTGTTGCTGTTGTTATTTTTGTGTTTTTTTTACTCTTAACGCCTCTGATAACCTCCTGTATTTATTGGTGTTTTATTTCCCCTTTTTTTTAAGTTAAAGTGCTTTTATTTCCTCTAGAAGACAGTAGGGGGAGCGTGTTTAAAAAAAGTGTCTTTTTAAAGACTGGTGCTAGTTTGAAGAAAAGAGTCGAAACAGGAAGCTGTGCAGTGACTGATCATGTGCTGTAAGAAGTCATGTGACAGAGAGGACAGTGGGTAGAAAACATCTGCACACCTGCCCTGATGAACTGGCTGGACGTTGACACTGTGATCTGATCTGTTCATGCAGGTCACAGTCGTGTGGTTGCATAGGTCTACGTTCTTCTGTGAAGAGACTTTCTCAGTCCTGCTCACTTCACCATGGGATTTCTGACTGATGAGTTCCTAAAATTTCAAAGCCTTTGGTTTCTTCTGCCTTAGTTGATCGTTTGGTCCTGAGGTTCCTGCTCTGTCTGGTTTTCAGCTGGAGATGCAGTAAAAAGAAACACACATATGTTACTGTCCCCCCACCCCCCCGCCCCCCAGTATTGGTTCCCCCTCTGACTTTCCTCCATGCCCCAAAATCTCAACTAAAGCACTACTCTCAGCTGTAGAGGAACAGCCCCGAAATTGCTGTTGCCACCAGAAGGCCTCAGCGTCACTGCTAGGGTGTTTGTTTTTCTTACCTCCTCATCCAAGATCTGGTGGAGATTGTGTCAAGTTTATACTGATTTAGAAAAAAGACTTCTGTTTTTTTTTTTTCTGCCCGTTGTTCAGATGAATTAAAAAACTGTATACCTCTGTGACGTCACTGTTCATCCGTCTTGTTTTCGCCGTCTTCTCCTGATTTTCCATTCCTGGGATAAATCACAGCCAGTCAGTGATGGAGAAATGTGACGACAGCGTAACTGATGTGGTCCAGAGTTAGCGGGTGTGCAGTCATTTCAACTCTGAGGTTGTGTAGACCTATGCAACCCTGCAGTTTGACTTGAATATTTATGCCTTTGTTTTGGATGTTCAGAAGAAAAAGGTTCTGAGGTCAGTTGTCCTGACTGGAAAGAAAGAGTGTTCACTTCTCCTCCCTGTTTTTGTCAATGTTTTATTTACAGTCGATTTCCTTTCCCGGACTCTGAAACACTGTCTTGTGCTTCACACTTTTGTTTATGTACAACTGACTATTCTACACTTTTATAAACAATGTTTTGATAATTCATTTCTTAACAGAAAATCTTGTCCATATTCTATAACCTACAGGCCGAGTACAGAGAATAAATAGTGAGGAAAAATGAGGAGAACAACTTTTTATTTATGTGGAAAAACGACTACTATGACAATAGGAGTATCTCAGATTTAGATGATTTTTTAAAATTCATTTTTAATTGTACACGTCCCTGTCGGCTTTGCAGAGTTTCCACTAAAACCTGGTCTTCCATCTTCCCATGTCAACCCATGTCCTTCTCATGTCCTTCATATTGCTCCATACTGTAGAAGCTGTGAGCCCACTGGAAGTTATCATTTTTATTGTCATTGTACTTTTGTGCTTTTTACCTGGAATGCCCACATTCTAGGGCTGTGACGATTCACTCACATAACGATCCGATTCATATCTCGATTCACAGGCTACGATCCGATTCAGGAACAATTCATAAAAAATATTAAACGATCGATCCAGTTCGATTCGGTTCAGTTTGATCCAAAATAATTAATTTACACATCCCTAATATATATATGTATATATATAGTGTATATTAGGGTATGTGACAATTCACTCACATGACAATCCGATTTATATCTGAATTTACAGGCTAAGATCCGATTCAGGAACGATTCATCAAAAATATTAAACGATCGATCCAGTTCGATTTGATTCGGTTTTGATCCAAAACGATTAATTTGCACACCCCTACCACATTCCCAAAGTAGATCATGTAGAAAAGGCTGTAGAGCAACCTTGGTGAAGGAGTTTGCCCACACCTGGTTGAGAGAGATGACACATCTTCTCCTTTTCAGCTGTTCCCTTTTCCATCTCAACTGTTCTCTCCATCTTCTCCTCTGACTCCAACTACCTCCATGTCCTCCCTCACTGCATCCATCAATCTCCTCTTTGTCTTCTACCTGGTAGCTCCATCTCTAGGATCATTCTTTGACCAGTGTAGGAAGGAAGGGAAGGAATTCCAACTCCTCGTTACTGTGATTCAAACCACTGGGCACAATGAAATGTGACTCTACATTTAACCCTGTCCTCAGTCGTAGTTGGTGGACTTGAACCTGAAACCTTCCAGATCCAAGTCGGTTTCCTTGACCCCCGCCCCCACTCAGAAGATGTCCAGAATTGATGTGATCCATAACCAAGTCAATTGATTGGCAGAAATGATCAAAGTGCGATTGACACAGATCAAATGAAGCGCTGACTCAGGATACACTTAACAATCCTTTTCTTTATTCATTTTTATGTATCATTTCAGTTTGTCCGTCGTCTTCTTTTTTTTCAACTTTTATTTGAAATTAAAATTTTTCTGACACTTATAAAAGACAGCATCTGCATAGAGTTGTCATCTTTAAAGATCGGTGGAGGGGGCGGGGCTAGGGCTGGGTGGTTGGATAAAAGGGGCGGGGAATACTGGCACATCACATGAACTAAACAGAACAGCCAACAGCAGTACGAGAGAAGGGGAGGGGCGTGTCCTGAATAGGGAAGGGGCGGGGCGACAGGTCGCTTTTACATTACACTACGCACACATACACACACACAAAAAAAAATAACGGGACACAAGTTGCATTTCCCGGAAAAGTTGCTCCGCAGTCATAAAGTCTCTGTCCTCCGAACTTTTACTCGTTTTATTTATTCGTCTCGTCTTCGTCGTTTGCCGTTTTCTCCCCCAGAGTCAGTGATTGGTTCCTTAGTCGTAGGAAGCATCGTTAGCTTGGCTCTTGCAACAGGGGGCGGAGTTCGCCGGCATGGTCACTGGGGGGAGGGCACCGCCTCGTTTGAAGGAAAAGCCCTTGTTCCTCAGAATATTGCACACTTCGCTGTGATAGGCCTGTGTGAGGCGGGAAACCGGCTGACTCCGCCTCCATTCCTTAGGTTATTTTTCTTTCCTCAATGCCGGGGAAAGTAAAAAATTTGTCGCGAGCAATGTCAAATGTTGGCCCCAATTTGATTGTTCTAATTCTTTTCAGCGTTTTTTTTATGTGAACTCTAGGGAGAAGCAAACGTGAAAAGAGACCGAGTTTCGGTTGACCTGATTGGCTGGTTATCGAGTCGTGGTTGAGAGACACGTAAAAAAACGGTAGACAGAGAGAGAGAGCGAGGACGGGCGGTCAGAACCTCTGCTTTCGCCTGTAATTTCCTAAATATGGAGGGAAGCACTTTCATCAGAGGAGCCAGTGGGCGGAGCCTCTGGAACTGAAATGATTGACAGATGTGAGGCTGGTGCTGCATTCACACCGCAACGGAAAAAAAAATCACTGTAAAACAAGTCGTGACGTCACGTCTGACGGGTTGTCGCATCAATGACAACCCTTCAAAGGTGGGTGTAACCTGTCTCTCTCACTCTCGCTCTGTCTGTCTGTCTCTCTCTTTGCCTTTCCCCCATGGACCACAGACAACAATAGAGACAACGCTGGGTGGAGCTAATATCAGAGGAGAAAAGAGACGAAAGTGTGGGAAAAACTTTGTCGGGAATAAATATCTGCTTAGATTTATACATAGACATGCATTTTTCTCTCTTTGAACTTATTTACAATAATTACAGAACACAAAGTTATTCCAGTTTCAGTTGACAAAAATTGCGAGCATTCAATATTCAATATTACTACTATTAGAAACGATAACGTAACACTCTGCTCAACCACCTCACTTCCTGTTTGTTCACATCTGCGTGAAGCCGCTCCTTCCCTACCGAAGTTTTACTGCATTTCTTCTTCTTTTATGGTAATAATAACAATAATAATAATAATAATAATCACGAAATTTACTATGTGGGCGTGGTTTACCACATTGGCCCCTCCCCCTGTCCTCTCCCTCAAGGCTAAAACACTGATTCAGACCCAATACTGTCTCGTGCGATGTGTGTGACGGAGCATCGAGTGAGTATTTGTCGGGAGATGACGGGGAAACTGTGCAGCGGTGGCAGCGCAGAGTACGAAGCGAAGTCGGTGGCAGCTTTTTGATTCTTTGCTAATGTTTTTCAGGAAGACAAAACAAAATAATAATAAAAACGAGTTAAACTGCCAAACAATGAATTTCTAAATCTTGAGTGAGATGAGTCAGACATTACTTAAAAAGTGCGATACGTCGTGTCCAAAGGATTGGCCAGACCAGTGTAGTAAAACTCACTGTTTCAGAAAATTCCCAAACTTCTTTTTACTGCCATGCGAGCCCTGCTACAACTAGAATATCGATCTTGTTTGCTGCCACCTGCTGACACATTCAGGAAAATGCAGTTTGGGAGAATGAGACTTTGACATTTCTATTGGTATTTGTATCATTTGTATCTGAACATCTGCTGCCACGAGCAAAACAAATAAATCTCAATGACTGCCAGCATCTTCTTGGTCGAATCTTTTAGGCTAACTGGAATAAAACCATAATACTGATTATTGAGGATTAACGTGGTGTTGCCCTGTACGGACATCAACTTATCTTTGCTAATTTTAACAAACAAGGAATTGCAAGAAGAAAAAAAAACATGAAAAGCATTAAAGTCTCGGGCTAACTACAGACCAAGCTTAACAACATGTTATGTTGTTAAGCTCGGTTATATGTCATGTGATGCTTGTTTTATGTCATGTGATGCTACGGTCGACAACTCGATCTGTGGACTGATATTTTTGTTTGTTTAAGTTGAGGAGTTGCTAATAATAGAAACGACTTGTGTGGAAAAATAGGTTCGCAGCTCAGTTGGTGTCCGATAAAGACGAACAAACAGTTAAGTTTTTACGTTACGTTTTAAGATATTGTTAGTGAACTCTGACAAATTAGGGAGGGCCTGCTGTGGACAGGAGAAGGTGCTGCGGCGCGTTGTAGTTACGTTATAATTTTTTTCTTTTTTTTTTACTGTTTGATTTTAACAAAACTCTGTAAACTTGACTTGCTCTTGTTGTGCTCTTAATTTTCAGTGGCAAACGTTGGACAACAGCGGGGGAGGTGCAACAAAAACTGCTTTGGTTCCATACTCAAAGATGACAACAGTGACGGTGGAGTCGCTAATACGTCCACAAAAACATTGGATTATTCTATTAAAAAAGTGATTTGTCAGATTTACTTAAACAGTGGATGCTAATACGCTAATGCTAGTCCACAACCAGAATGACAGACGCCGTCACCTGGTTTGGACGAAACGTTGAACCCAAGACAAACGGACGACTTTGGCGTTATAACAACAGATGCCCAGGTCAGCGCTGCCTCATCCAGCCGCCATGTTGGATTTTCATTGGCTGTTGAATGTCACACTTTTAACACTGTACGCTGATCCTTAATCTGCAAAGAAACATGCAGCCGGTCGGAGCGAAGTGTTTGCCGAACACAATACAACATCAAAGTCGGGATATGTTAAAGAAAAGATGACGAAAGGAGTCGCTGACCGAGGACGGGTCGAATGATCTAAAGTGCAAGACGATGTGGAGGGTGACGTCAGATCCAGGTTACAAAAACACATCATGCAAACTCCACAACGCTCTGCATGCCACTTTAAAATATTATTATTATTGTTATTGGTATTACACACAACGGGAATGGGCGGGGTCAAACTCCACATCCTGAACGCCATCATCATCATCATCATCATTTTTTTTCTCAAACAACGACGGAACAAAAGGTCAAGGGAAGACAAAAGGATCTGAACCGAACACTCGGACAAACTTCTTGAATCTTCACAGCCGCCTAGAATGTCGTCAAGATTGTGCCCAGATTGTCCGAGTTTTCCGTTGCCAGAGGAGGGAGGAGTGCGGGAAAGGGGCGGGGCCAGATGGACGCTATCCACCACAGCGTAAAACAGAAAACACACACTCATGCGGCAAAGGAAGGTCAGTGTTTTCACGGGCTGGCTGGTGCTACGACGACCACGTCAATGCGACTGCTGCCGCCGCTAAACCACGAACACCAAAGAAAGAAAAACATGACCGAAGCATCGCTTTAACGATCAACGACCTTCCAGAACGAAGTTAACCATTGAGTGATGAAAGACGAGAGACGAAAGTGTCTGTATCTAAGAGCAGCCGTGAGTAAGGCAGAACCTTCAGGTTTTTATCGATTCTTGACGTAGAGTTTGTATTTTGTAGGTCACAACATCTGACAAGGTATCGTTAAAGACATGATGAGGTCATCGACGCTGACGACACGACAGCAGAGAAAAAAAAAGTCATGAAGTTTCTTGAAACCATGCATGAGCGGACGCAGCATGTATTCACGAATTATACCGCTAGCGCACTGAATCTTTTTCTCAATTTAGAAACCACGACTCGAGTGCATGTGGACAATCCTGGAAGTGATGAGGTTTCACAAAGTTATCCGACAGTAGATGGAAACTCTTTTTAAGATTACGTTAACATTACTCTGTTGATATGACTCTAGTCTTTGAGCATTAAAATCGTATCTCCGATGCAAAAACAAAGTTTTAGCATTGCAAACGCTTTGTTTAAGGAACAGTGCTCTGAAGCCGCTAGCATTCATCCTGGTATGGCTAAAATTTAGGCTAATGACACTACGTTAGGCTAGCATCTGTTTACAGCTGATTTTGACTTTCGAGCCACAGATTTGTTTTCGTCTGATCCAAACTAGCTAAGCCTCGTTGAAGGAAAAAAGTTGTATTTTCCTGCTGTGCTGAGCTTTGGCTCAGCCTAGAACTTGATTTTATAAAATATTCGACGGGTACAGCCTTTGGAGGCGCTGTTTCCAGTTCCTAATTCACTACAGTGTCCCTGCAGCGCCCCCTATAAACATGAACTAAGTCATTCAACTAACACCGCCCTCCGCAACCTCCACCTCTCCTCTGTCTAATACAACCCTCTTTGGTTGATAGATTGGTGTCAACAGTAGAGATTTGACAACGACAGATGGCATTACCGTCAACTTTTTTACTGTTACTGTTATTGTTTTGGTGTCACCAAATTTCCACCAGTTTTATTCTTCCGCTTGAGTACGTGGAATAAAAAGAAAATGGAGGAGGTGAAGCCTCTGTCCGAGAATCTTTGGCACAGTGTTTCAGAGCAAAGGATGTTTCGGAGTATGGTACAAACAAGGCGAACGTCGGATTTAGGAATGTTGAGCACGTCTGTGGCAGGCAGTACTGGATCGGTTCTGGAACCTGATTGGACCTGCCTTTAGTTGATGATTTTCAATTACGTAATCAGCGAAAATTCCTGACTCAAAATATCGGACGACGAAAAGGAAAGGCAAAAAATGGGAAAGCTGGGATAGAGAATCCAGTTTTTCTAATTCACTTGTTGAACTAAGACACTCTGGGAGTTCGTTAGCTGGACGTGGACGATATTTGTTGAAGA
Organism: Paraplagusia blochii; assembly: GCA_016785265.1. Lineage (NCBI taxonomy): Eukaryota > Metazoa > Chordata > Actinopteri > Pleuronectiformes > Cynoglossidae > Paraplagusia > Paraplagusia blochii. The sequence goes on along the minus strand of JAFBJS010005860.1, from coordinate 44,075 downwards.
ATAACGGGAAGAGGAAGCTGCGCAGTGAAAAGTTAGTGTCGATTTTACTGGCTGGTGATCACATGGGTACAGACCAGTTTAAAGAAGCTACTTTGTTGACACTCGTCAGTTAAGAAACTTAAAGTCGTGGCAGCAACAGACACGAACATAAGTTTCTGGAATATCACTCTGAACCGACCACCAGGTGTCACTGCCCTCAAAAACAAAAAAAGGAACTGAAAAAAAACAACCAACAGAGGGCAGAACACAAAGTAAAGCCACGTTGTGAGGTGATTTCTGGTAACATTATCAACGTCAGAAATGTACGGTACTGTTGGTTCATCCTCGCCGTAATTTGGATGTTTTTTTAAGTCGTCTAAGATTTTTTTTTTTTTAACCTTGTGTTTTGAACCCCACCCGACCTCGTCACATTTCCATAAATCTGTAGCTGGACTTTTAGCATAGCCTAGCCTAGCTTAGCTTCTTTGCTAAATGTTTTTGTCTTGCATTTGTGTTTCAAGTTTTTTCTTGTTTTTTTGTCGCTGTTGGTGTGTATTTTCTCTGCTGGCGTCCGTCGGTCATTCGCGTAGTAGGTCGGTCAGTCGTCTTGTGGTTGTCAGTCGTCACGGCGGCAGGGGGTGGAGCCTCTTAGAATCCAAGCGTGCCACCGATGGTCGACGCCAGGACCACGCCCAGGATGACACAGCAAATGATGATCATGATCTTCTTCTGCAGGGAGAGAGAGAAATGGACAGTGACGTGAGAGGCAGGGCTCCACCTGCTGGTGAATACAGCCAGAGTTCATTTATAATTTCAGTTTTTTCAGGTTAATTTTAGTTTGAAACCCAGGTTACACTGTGCGATTTTTTTTTTCGACAATTTTTTGTGGACCAGCCCAAACTCTTGGCCCAGGCTTGCGATTCGAGTCATGCAGTGTACACGACAAGGTTACGACAAGAGATTCAAGGTTACGAAAAGAGATGGAAGTGTATCAGATGTTCATGATACATCATGTCTTATTGGATCGTAGCTCACGAGACATGAGCTGTGAACTGGTCACCTCTGAGATTCACTCGTACAGTGGGAGTAGCGGGCTGCTGCCACGATTGGAAAAAAAATCGCACAATGCTCGCACGGGTTACAGTTGGTTACTCTCGGAAACATCTTCAGCACTGACCTTGCGAGCCTGGCTCTGATATTTCACAGCCTTCTTGGTGTCAGAAACAGCTCGCTCCACGTAGTCAACAGAGTGTTCCACGTTGTATTCAATTCTGTCGATCATTTCCCCCTGTGGACAAACCAAGGCATGACATGCAGGACCTAAGCTGACAAAGACGCTTACCAATCCCAGTGGTGGCAGGATAGTGAACACTGACCTGACTCTCCACTAGCATGGCCATGTCCACGAACATGTCATGCAGCTCACGAATGCTGTTTTCCAGCTTGATGATCTCCGTGTGCCTGGTCTCGATCTCGTTTAGCGCCTGCTTCGTCATCTGGGAGTCCATTTTAATCTAAAGAGAAGGTGGAGTTTGGGAAAATAGGGTGGAGTTTTAGTCCAAAAATACTGAAAAAATACGCTTCCTCTGGCAAAAGCTTCTTAGATTTGTTGACCTCGAGCTTCAGTAACAACATGGTGTTAACACTGTTGCAGTCTGACATGACAGTACTGCTAGCATGTGGCGTCACATTGACACAAAAGTAATAAAGTTTTCTGACAGAAAGCCCGGTTAACTAAGATAACTGTTGTGTAAAAGTCGTCACGATAAAATCCTTACATTAATGGTATATTTTGGATGTGCAGACCATATCGAAAAGGCCAACGGGCTCCATCTAGCCCACGGACCTTAGTTTGCCTAGTCTGGCTTAGTACTGTATATATACTTACCCATTTCCAGACTGTCTTTCAGCCTTTCCTGCTCTTGCTCTTTCACTCAGCTCTGACCTCATAGTCTGGTGTGAAGCTGAGTGAAAGGTCCTAATAGGTAAAGTTAGGTTCTGAGCTTTTACTTTGAAGGAGGAGAAAAGAAATGGCATCCTCCAAAATAAAAGCCCCCCTTCGAAAGGTCTTCGAATATCACCTGCCCAGGTGCTCACTACATATGACAGAGGCCGTATCCACTGGATGCCGCGGCGCCCCCGCTGGCCACTTGCCATCCTGAAATCAGATTATGATCGGATGTGAAGCAGCAAAGGGGGCGGGGCTTACATCATCAGTGAAGATGGCCAGTTTGCCACTTTCCAACATGTCCTCCAGCTCTTCATTGGTGGTGGTTCTTCCAGCTGTGAACACACACACAGACACACACACAAAGCAAGATTAAACTTGGCCAAATCAGGTGACGCACAGTGCAACACTTTTTTGTTGTTTGTTACTTGTTGGCATATTATAAAATGGCTTCTTTGTTAGCATTTGGTCAGCAGGTGGCACTCACTGATCTCCAGCTGTCTCTGGATGCGGTCCTTGCAGCGGTCGCGGTATTTTGACTGCGTGGTGTTGTACTCAGTCATTACCTCCACGAACTTGCGCGACAGCGTCGAGTGCTGAGGGACAGGTTTGCACATATTCAGAGTATGTCACTAATATTTATCGCACAGAGTTCGTAAACTAGTTGCTGTGCATCACCAAATCTCAATGACTGCAACCCCACCAGACCACAGGGGGCAGTGTAGGCTACAAGTATTAGCTTCCTCTTTGGCTATTTTTACATGGGCAAAAATGATTACGTTGTACTTGGTATGTAAGGCTAATTCTCTGGTGCCCTCTGGTGGCCACCTGTGAGGTCACAGAGGTTCTTCTCTCACCTGTGTCTTACGGATCCTAAGGTCTGCTGATGATCTGTTGAGCCCCTCCTCCTGTTCAATGCTCTGCTCAATAGCTGCAGGAACAGACACACGTTCACAGACCCGTCAGTGTTTTGACACAGAGACGACTTCCTTCATTGGCTGCGATCAAGGAAGTGATGTCAGCACTTTACCTTTTAATTTTGAACGAACTTTATTGGCTGTTTTCTTGATATCAGCTGTGAGATCTTCCAGTTCTTGCTTGGTCTCTATAATGACAACAACACTGGTTCAGGAGAAGTGGCTAACTCTTTATCATTAGGTTAATTTTTAGACGCCGAGATACATAAGTTAACTTAGTTCAGCATTGTTAACTGGCTCTGTGTGTGCGGTGATCTGGTTAACATGAAATAAAACACAGTTAGAGTGATCCCTCTCCTGTCATGGTAGCTGCGTTCCAAAACTCGGAAAAAAACTACAGATGGATACGAGATATTTATTAAGTATTTTACGTGATAAATCGATTTGTACAGTATTTTCTCGGAAATCGTCAGCGCATCTTATGTGACTATTCTGGTTTTGTTCACTGACCACAAATTGCGCTCAAAATGTTTATGGACAAATTAGGTAAACTACGAGGCTACACCGCTGGATGTTTTGTCGGAGATTTACAGCGACTGTAGTCATGAGCCTGGTGGAGTAATACTGTACTATACTGTAATACTGTACTGGGGCTCAGTGTAATGTTATGGTGTGTCTAAACAACCTTATCCACACAGTTCTATGACGGCAGAATGGAAATATAAGACATTCAGACTAAAGTTATATGATATGACCTAGTGTGAAAGGAAGGATAGAGTGGCCGATGGACGAGGGGAGACGATGTGGAACGTTACGATGACTGAGCCAATCAGAGAGCGGAACAGAAGAGCATGATGAATTGGCCAATAGAATGCTGTGTACGATGTCGTCTAAGTAAACAAAGCTAACCGCGCGTTTTCACTCAATCTAAAGCGAGAATCCACATTTTCTTGCCTATGTAGAGGATAATATTCGCAATGTGCTGCAGGAGTGAGAGGAGAACCACGATGTTGAGAGGGAACACTGGTTAATAAAGAGTTAAACTTTAAAGTTTGCTCACTACAGTTAAAATCCAAACAAAAGACTTGATGTGACACACGATGTGACTTGTGGGACAACTTTGACATATTTACCTGTAGGTCACATGGTCTGACAGTCGGGCTGTCAATCATGTGCGTCCTTTGAGATACGCTTCACATCATGCAGGTTTAAGACAACACGCAGCATGCAGCAGACGAGGAGAGGAGGAGAGGAGGAGAAGAAGAGAAGGAGGAGGAAGGAGGAGGAAGTAAAATGGCAGACAGGAAGGAAGTGAGAAGAACGGAAGATAAGGACAATAAAATGAGAGAAAAAAAGCCAAAACAACAAAATCATCATCAAAAAAAGAAAAACAACAAAAACAAACATGCAGTAAAAAAACATTGACAATAAAACAAAAGCAGTGGTTTGAATCCTTTAACAAAAAACTGATCCTGACCCGGGCCTGGAGACCTGGACATTTACACCTAGATTTGTGGGCATGCATGTGTGCGGGTCTCACTCTCATCAGGGTTGGGTGCAGCCAAGATGGCGCTGTGCTGCTTCTTGACCTGCTCCACGTCCTCAGACAGCTTCTCTATGCAGCCTCTGATCTCCTCCACCTGCACGGAAATATCGACGTATAATATCCACCGACTGACATCAGCAAAATTACAACAAATTATGAAAAATATCTGTAAGAATCATTATCAGTTTTTCCTCTAATAATTAACCCCTAAATACGCAAAGGGTTCCCGCCAAATTGTTTGAGTGAAAACCTGCTGTATGTGAAAGGGAATGTCACTAGATGGCAGCATTGCAGCTCATTTAATTAAACCAGTGGAGTTGTACGGTACTCAATATTAATTTCGGTTTAGGGAAGCTCCCCCTACAGGTGGATGGCAGAGAAACACAACTTTATCCCATCACCTTAGAGAGCAGGCAGCACTTATTTACCAAAAATTACCAATAAAACTTATCACTAAAACTGTCTTGAACAAACATATTGAACATCATCTGATCTTAGTATTAAAATTAGTTTTTTGTACAATATTAGAAATAAGGAGATTTGATAAAATATCAGATACTGTCAAAAGTTAACATCATGAACATTCGTTACCTGCTCGAAGAACTCATCCATGAAGTGGTCCCTGTCGACCTGCACCACTTCTTCGTCATCATCACTGTCCTTAGCCTGCAGGGGGCGACAGAGAAGACAGTTTTCATTTTTTTATTAATTCTGTTAAACTCTGTGCTTCTTCAGTTTTAATGCCTTTAATGCAAGACGGATCTTTTCTACACCAGGTCCGTCGTGGTCCAAGTCTGTCAGAGTCTTGGTCTATGTCAGTCTATGATAAGTCTTTTAAGGTCCAGGTCTGCGTCAGTCTACACCTGGTCTGTCAGTCTGTCAGTCCTGGTCTATGTCAGTCTACTCCAGTTCTGTCCTGTCAGGGTCCATGTCGGTCGGAATCCAGGTCTGTCAATGTTTGTCAATGTCAGTCTACAGTCCATGTCGGTCAGGGTCCAGGTCTACGTCAATCTATGATAGGTTCTTAAGGGTCCATGTCTGTCAGAGTCCTGGTCAATGTCAGTCTACGTAAGGTCTATTAGAGTCCAGGTCTGTCAGATACCAAGTCTATATTATTCTAGAACTGTCAGAGTCCAGGTCTACGTCAATCCCTGACAGGCCTCTCAGCTTCCGGGTCTATGTCAGTCTACACCAAGTCTGTCAGGATCCAGGTCTTTCTGAAGTCTAGGGCTATGTCAGTCTTCAACAGGTCTTTCAGGGTCCTTGTCTGTCAGAGTCTAGTTCTGCGAGAGTCCAGGTCTTTCAGGGTCCAAGTCACTATTAAGTTCTATGTCAGTCTACGTCAGGTCTGTCAAGGTCCACGTCTGTCACAGTCTTGGTCTACTACAGGTCTACTACAGGTTTTTCAGCATCCTGGTCTTCAGATTCCAGGTCTTTTTCAGTCTACACCAGGTCTGTCATGGTACAGGTCTATGTCAGTCCACGACAGGTCCATCAGTGTCTATGTCTGTCAGCGCCCAGGTCTATCAGATTCCAGGTCTCTGTCAGTCTACTACAGGTCTTTCAGCATCCTCGTCTATCAGTTTTTAGGTCTATGTCCATCTACACCAGGTCTGTCAGAGTCCAGGTCTCTCGGGGTCCAGGTCTGTCTGTGTGAGGAGACTGGGACTCTGAGGTAGAATGTGGGGGAGGGGATGGAGCGCAGGGGGATGGGTGATGGTAGAGCGAGCCTCACATACATGATGGGGGAGGGGAGAGAGGGAGCCGTCCCTCTGATCCTACGGTGGAAATATTAAGGTCAAATGAGTCAAAAGGTTTCAACAAACCAAGTCATGGAGTGAAAACATCAACAGCTGATTAGGTTTGGTTTGACAACATTGACAATAAATATTGCAAACATCCTGTCAAAATAAAAGCTTAATTTAAGACATTTATTTAGGTTTTCTCTTTCTTTCATTTTGTCATATCTGCTTTCAAAATAAGAGCCCCTAACTGTTCATTAAATAAACACAACCCTGCAGTTTTACTGGCTGCTCCACACCGAAACAATGTATTCACAATAACAGAGACGTTACAACCTCCTCTGGTCCATCGGCCTGTTTCCTGTCAGACCATATGTCCAGTTGTCAGGGTAATAAAACCAGGAAGGTTAGCTGTATTGATGAAAGGGTTAAAATACGCTACGTGGAACCAAAAGAGAAATTTTGTTTTATTTTTAGAGGAATGTCTCCTATGTGACCCTTTGTCTTTTCAGCAAAGTTTGCAAAGTCTTTTACTTTGGCGAGACTAACACTAAGGTTAGGAGGTTCATTTTTCAAAACAAAATATATTTTACATTGTGTCAACAACATTATAGTATTCAGATTACAGTGTCAAATGACCAATGGCCATGAGGAGGTCCGTGAGCCTGTGGTTGATGAATCAGGAACCAGAACCTGGAGTAAAACCTGGAGCAGAACCTGGAATAGAACCTCCCCCTGTTCTTCCATCCTGTCTGTGTTTTTCTCCTCCTCTCTCTCCTCTCATGTCACCCAGACTCAGATCAGCACAATGTCAGGTGCCATCAGTGTGTGTTTGTGCGCACACACACACACACACTCGCGCGGTGCCAGCAGTGATCAGTGTTACCCAGAATCCCCTAGGACATCGAGCTGGACCCAGCTTCCATCTGTCCTGCCTTCTCTCACACACATTCACCTTCAGACTGTTTTTCCCCACAAAACACACAGATGTCCGAGTTTCCACAAACGCCCCGTGACTCTGTGCTCAGTGAGTAATGAGAAAAAAAAAGTCTTTGTTAAAATTATGCAGCGACTAGAGGACAGAGGAAAGACAATACGTGTCATTTGGATAACTGAAAATGGCACACATGTCAAAGTCAAGGCCCGTGGCCCATATGTGGACCGACTGGTCATTTTCTGTGGTCCGCACAAGATTATCCTTAAAATCTTAATATATTATTATTATTAAAATCTCAATATTTATACATCAGTAGTTCCATTCAGAAAGTCTTCCACATCTGACCCTTCAAGGAGAACTGGACTGATGATGTGGCCCCTGGTCCATCCACCTTCACATTCATGCACTAGGCAGACACTTCTACCCAAAGCCACTCACACAGAGGAGGATCAACATGTCAAATAGGTGTTTTCCCTGGGACTCACATGCTTCTGGTACATGATACAATTTTTTAAGGTTTTAATTGGTCAAAGACTCTCAGACTGGACCAGAAACTGGGAATAGATGGTCAAAACAGGAGAAGAAGAAGCCCCATCAGTCAGGAGAACTTCAGGGCAGCAGTAATGTGTTGGTAACTTCATTACGCTCCACCACGTGCTAACACAGACTGATGCCAACAGCTGCCGTTCCATCAGAGGTGGAAGAATCACACTGAGATTCCACTTGATGTCTGATAAATAAGCCATAGATTTTTTTATATAAACACATGTATGAGTGTTTAGTTCTATTTCTTCACAGTCTTACAGTGGAGAGGGTGTAAAGTCAGGTTATCTTTGCTAATAAAGGAAGGAAACGTTAGCATTTTTTCCTGCTTTGTTTCATTCATTCACAAAAAAAAAATACTACAATACTGGACTTTGACGAAACTCAGGTGTAACCTCATCTGTTTGCTCTGTTGTCTGACTTTGTTCCTGTGAGTGGAAAAGGTCTGAGATCCTGATTCAGTGAACGCAGCGTCAGCAGCAGCAACAGCCACAACACAGAGACATGGAGAGAAGCTGCAGCCAAGTGTAGATCAGTGATGGATCAGTGATGGAGGAAAGACTTATCTTAAATCTGAAAAGGTCTTCAATAGTATCTACGGTTCCTAACTGGAGAAGGAAGACAAACCAAGACCAAACAACATCCACTTCCTGTTCCTGAAACATTCACATGCCCTGATTCTACTCCACCTTCCCAGGAGACAGCTGCACGTGTGTGTGTGTGTGTGTGTGAGTGACAGTGACCCAAATCTAATGTAGGTTTTTCACACGCATCGGAGAAAATAATAGAATAACTCATGATCGGTCAATTGTAGTCGAGCTCTGATGATAATCCCAGTCTGGGTCTGAGGTTTCAGTTTTAGTCCTCCACCAGGACCATGTGCAGTTCAGTAGGAGGAACTGTACCAGGATTCAACTCTCAGGACTGTTTCTAACTCAGTTCAGTCTTAATCATGAGGGAACGACTGACTCAGCTTCGAAGAACATCAGAGTTCAGACTAGAGGACACCGTGAACTCCACTGTTTGGTTCCACAAAGACCTGGATCAGGATCTGTGAGGAGGTCTGTGGTTTTTTCAAGCAAACAGACGACAGATTATAGAAAAGAAAACCCAACGTTTGTCACATTTACATGGGTGTGTGAAAAATATATAAACAAAGGAGTTAAACAGAAAAGGTATCGCAATATTATCGGACGAACAACGTTATCGGCCGGATGTTAAGATACTGTATATGTGTAACATTGGTAGGAATGTTTTTTTTTTCCTCCGACAATAAAAATACAATAACACAAAGTCTGGGTTTTGGCAGATTTGGGTCTTGACACACCTCATTTTTGAGGGCCATCAACTGCAGATATGGCTATTAGTTGATGGATCAGAACCAGAAATGAAATGTTTGGCTAAATATCACACATCTGTCGAAGCTAGCTAAAATGACACTTATTTTTTTATTTTTAGAACTCTTCTAGAAACCTTCAGGAAATTGTGCCTCTGCATTTACCCATCACTGTAGTGAGCAGGGGGCAGTATAGGGGGGGCATGCTCAGGGCACGGGGATTCAAACTGGGGACCTTGCAGACCCAAGTCCGCTTCCTTAACCACTAGGCCACCAACTGGCCCAAATTGTGATAATAATGACGAAAAAAATTCGAGAACACTCCACACGGTTTCCCTTTCTCTTACCACCAGGGGCACTATAACACAAGCTGGGAACTGCTACTGAACCACGTGAGATTTATGTCAGTGCCAGCGACTAAGGGTGGAAACTCAAAAAAAGTCATTAGAGGAAATAAGGGACCCCCCACCCCACCCAAAAAAAAACAGTTCTGGAACTATTGCTTAAACACTAGTGTATTAGCCACCCTGATAGCTGGGTAGCTAGCTGCTCTGCTTTAGTGGCCCTGTCTGCCGGGGACGGTCCTAACATTTGGATGGTTGTATTGATGGGTGGATCCATTGATTGATTGATTGATTGGAGGATGGATGGATGGATGATGGATGATGGATGATGGATGGATGATGGATGGATGCTGCCTATGGCACCTTCCTATAGTGTGTGTTAGAGGGGGTGGTGGCGGCGGGGGGTGCACTGAGTGGGAAATGGAGGGATGCTGGGAACGAAGTTGAGGAATTCTGGAATTAAGAACACAGTGCAGTAGAAAAGATGGAGGGATGTTGATAGAGGAGGAACAGGAGGAGGTGGAGGTGGAGGAGGAGGAGGAGGAAGGACAGCAGTGCGGTAAAGTCCGGACACACACACCCACAATCACACACACACACACACACACACTCACCCCATTCATCTGGTGATTTAATGATCATGATTTTATTATTGATCGGAATAACCCCCACCCACCCTCTTCGCCCCCACCCTCACCCCCCACCCCGCACCCCTCAGGTGACTGGATGGATGATGGATGGATGGACCCAGTTGAACCCGGGTGGTGGTGCTGCTGCTGCAGATGATTCGAGCCCCCCAGCAGCACCCTCCCTCGCCCCCTCCACCCTTCCGCACACACTCGCACTCATTCGCTCATTTCCGCACCATCAGCAGCGGCAGCGTCAGCGTCACCCTGTTTCAGTGTGACCCGGTGCACAGTCATGGTCTGGGAGAAATAAAAAGGGTGAGGCTGTGACAGGGGTGATGTACCCCCGCCCACCCTGCCACCCACCCTCCTCCAGCCGTGAGCTGCCTTTATCCCCGTCCTGCCGCTCTGCCTCCATCCTCCTGCCGCCCTGGCAGCGCGGCCGCGGCCGCCGCCTGAGCGGCAGGAGGATGCCTTAAAAAAATACTGCAATGTTTTTTTAGCTTCCTCCACCTCTTCATATCTTCCCATCAGGTCACCCAGGCACGGGTGGGGGTGCCATTTATTTATTTATTTATTTATTTATTTGAACTAATCAGATGCGGAGGAAAACGCTCTGCGTCTGATGGAGCGGCCATTACAGGGAAACCGTGACCTCCACCAGCACCGAAACCGAACACCCCCACCAAGGGGGAAAGGAGAGGGAGAGGGAGAGAGAGAGGGGGGAGAAGAGAGGGAGAGAGACTCCATTTCACATCACACTGCAATCTCTGCCGCGGCCGCCGCCGCCGCCGCCGCAGCAGCGGCAGGGCCGCAGCCACGGCAGCTCTGGCCCTGCCGCTCGTCCTCCTCCTCCACCTCCTCCACCCTCCCCTCCAGAAACAGGAGTAACATACAGTGTCAAAAAATGAAAATGAAAATTGAAATCTTACGCTTCTCAGTTCCGCTGTGCGGTCCTTCATGGTGTCGCCGCCGCGCCGCGTTGGCTGCTGCTGCTACAACAAACAGAGATACGGCCCTGCTGCTAGAGAGGAGGGGAGGTGGTGGGGGGAGGTTGTCCGACACCCTGTCTCTGCTGGTTTCCCTGTCCGAACTCCTGCTCAGGTTCTCCTCCTCCACCTCCTCTGTGGTCTTCACTTGACTGAACTGATGGAGAGGAAGAGCGCGGCGCGGTGTGACGCGTCTCCGTCTTCTGCCGCTGCCGCTTAGCTGCTTTTTTTCTTCCCTCTTTATTCCACACCTCCACCTCCTCCTCTACCGCTCCTTCTTCTCCTTCTCTGCTCCTCCTGCTCCTCCTCGTCTCCTACTGTGCTGCTATGCTCAGGAAATGGCGCCTGTCCTCCGTCGTCGCCTCCTCCTCTTCCTCCTCTTCCTCGGTGCGGTCGCAGTGTGGCCCCGCAGCGCGCAAAAGAAGCAGGAGCGGAGCCGAGCGAGGGGTGGAGAGGAGGAGGAACGGGGGGGGGAGTGGTACTGATGCTGCAGAAAAAGACGGAGGGGGAGGGGGCGATGCGGTGGGGATGGAGAGGCGCTGCGCCTGCGCAGACCCGCTTTCTTCCCCATCCCCCCTCTGCAGCAGGGAGGTGTTTGTGGGTGGGGTGGAGGCGTGGTCGGACTGTGACGTCAGAGCCTGTTGGAGTCTGTATTTGGTTATTGATCAGTCACCTGTTCCAGTCACTGATCGGCTTCACCGTTACGAAACTGAAGGAAGGGAAACTCAGTGTCTCCACCAGGGGCTGGTGATGGGACCAAACAGTTCCAGTCAGTTCCCAGTGTCTGCAGGCCCGTGGTGAGCCACAGAAGAACGGTTCCAGGTGCAGGAGCAGGAACAAGAGCAGATGGAGAAGTGAAATCCGGGAAGTGGGAAGATTGATTGTTGGGGTTGAGAAGGAGATGCAGCAGAAGATCCAGATCTTTCAATCTTTCAGATCTTTCTTGAAAATGAGATGAATTTGTGTTTGGATCAGTGACTGGAAGATCATCTATCCATACCTTTCAGTTTTATCAAATGTTACACAAGTATTAGCCAATTGTTCACACTCCCTGTGTTTTAAACTCTATTTTATTCTATATACAACTTGAAAACTGTATTTGACATCACTGAGAATGTCACGTTTTCAATGTCAATTCACGTTTACATTGCTTCAAACAGCAAATCCAACGATGAACCAGTGTCACTTTGTATCACGTGTTAAAACAAACACTTTACGGTCAATAATAGAAACGTATTTTGTCATTAAACCTTTAAATCATTCCTTTTATATCAATAATGTTTTCCGTTAACGCTACACTCCACTAATACTGAAGAATGTTCCACCATCAGGTCAAAAAGTTGGACTTCCAATGACTACCTGTGGTCAAACACTCCCTGGGTGAGCTGCCTTGTCTTTACCAGCAGAGGGAGCTGTCTGACGTCATTGAGCATATGCCTGGAAGTAGACCTGAGTCAGTCGAGGGACCGTCTCTCCCAGACCAAAGTCCACAGACGAGACCAGTGATTTTTTGCTCACCGACCAAGTCAACGGAAGTGACTTTTCTCCACCAGCACCGCTGTGGAAACATGAGTTCCTCAGTGATATCCCTATGTTTGCCCACCATCCTACTCCTGTGATTTGCTGCTTTTGAACTACAGAGGTGCTTCAGGTGTTCTACTGATCACCCGCCCCTTCCCCTGGGTTAGGGTATGTGATGTAGTGAGTCATCCTACAGACCTGTGGGTGGCGCCCGAGACCGTTTACACGTTACATAACCGACAAAACACAAACACGAAACAAGTGTCATCAAACCCTAGAAAGTCCAGGTAAACACTGCGTGTTAGTGCGCGTGCGCGTTATTGCCCCACAGCTGTCCAGCAACCGTCCTGGACGGAGCACGTGCTGCTCCGAGCACATCCATGACGTAACATTCACATGTTACGTTAACGCAGACACGCGCACTTTCGTTGATTCTCCCAGACTCGGCTGGACTCGGCCTTTTCCGGCTCCACAGAACAAAGGCGCGGATGTTCGTGTGGCGTCCCAACCCGTCCCCGCCCACTGGCCTGTCCCCTTACTTCCTCAAACAGCCACCGTAACTTAGGGGCGAAATGCGCACGATTTTTTAGGGGGAGTGTGCCTGTGCTGCAGCACGCGCTCCTTCGGAGGAGGTGAAGGCGAAGGCGGGACGACAATATGGACAGAGAAACACAACAACGTACACGCCCCCTTTTGTGTCGGTGAAGTAACCGTTTTTCCTCGGCTCCTTCAGGGCTGGCTACATAAACCGTCCGACTTAAATATGGCCACAAAATGAATCAAAGAATTATTTCAACCAAGTGTTGTTGTAACTGTTGTTTTGCAGCATTAGCAGTTTAGCTTAGCCTGACGAGACTCACTCAGACCACCATTGTAGGGCAACTGGTGGTTCTCAACTGGTGGGTCCCAACCCAAAAGTGGGTTGCGTATTTGTTCTGAATGGGTCGCTAACAGCTGGTCAAAAATCAGTTAATGAGGTGACTCTGCCTATGAGCATGTGGTTTTTTTTTAGAAAATCTTTTATTTTGAAAGGCAAACTTTGTTGAATAAAATTAATATGTTAAAATAAGTAATTTTAAAGGCTTTTTAAAAATGAATAACATGGTTTGAGTTCTTTAAGAGTGGGTTGCAACTTAATGACCACAGGAAAATGTGGGTCCCAGAGTGAGAGCAGGGTTAGCTAGCCTGCTTCCAAAACACACAGAGCAGAGGTTTGATTCCCATAGAAACCATCAGGACCAGCCTGTTAATGGTGGTTTAAACAACTACTGTTAACACTACAATTTCTCAAATTGTGATCATTAATGTATATTTGTTTTCTTTTTAAAGAAGCTTGGTAAAAATCAGATTTTATTAACACCAATATTAAACAACTATAGTTAAATGTTACTGATAAAATTCCCTTTACTATATCATTATATTAATATATATATACTGTATATATGCATATATATATATATACTGTATATATATACTGTATATATATATATATACGCTCGTGTGTGTTTGCATTAGCAGCTCAGTTTAGCCTGATGCTCAACTACGACTTCTTAGCATAACAGTTAAGGAGATTGGTAAATGTAGATTTAAATTTATCATCAAAATTCAAACATCACGAGATGATAATATCACAGCATACAGTGTTACATACACCAGAAAGGGAGTGTGTCACTGGATAAATGGATGTACTGCGGTCAAGAACTGAAGTTTGTGACTGACTGCTGTTATTGAGTCTCAGCCAAAATGGCGGACTGCAGACGAGTGCGCGGCAACATGTGGGCGGGTAAATTCGGCTGCGCCTTTACTCGGGTCTTTCCGGTAGACTGGAGAACACCATGCCGCTGCCGCTGGAGCCAGAGAAGAGGAAAGCCGCGGTCCGTTGACTAGTACCGACGCCCGGCGACGACACCCGAGCAGTCAGGGAATAATTTACGGGTGCGAATGTAGCGGTCGACGGAGAAGTCTCGAAACTTCGCTTCTCAAAGAATGAGAGAGCACTTCCGCCGGAGGGGCCAACAACATGAACGGGGCCGTGTACATTTCGTTTTTCCAGGGGCAGCTGGAGTCCGTGCTGGAGCAGGTCGTTCAGTTCGCCGTTCAGGAAATCAGCACAACGGTCGGCACCAGCCTGAACTCGCTTCTCTTGGAGACCACCGTCAAAGAGCAGGAGAACCAGCGGCTCCGGGTCCAACTGCAGTCCCAGGAGAAGAAGAAGGACGACGTCGACGGCGCTGGTGAAACAGCCTCCGTGAAGAGATGTGAAGAAGTGGAGACCGGCGGAACAAAGCCCGAGCATCGGCAGCAGCAGCGGCGTCAGCAGAGGGTACACGCCCCCGGAGGTCGCAGCACCGAGTCTCGCTGCCACACCGACACACGCCGCCTGGAGCAGAGGGGCAGGGTCGTTGGTAAGAAACCCGATCTTCACAGCAGACATTTGTGAAAGTTATGTTGCTTTCAGCTGCACATTATAGATTCCCACATCGAGACGGATCCTCCCACTGTCTCTGACACGTCCTCTGTGACCTGTCTTCCTGATTTTTCCTCCCCTGCCTGTCTTTGTCAATCTGTCTCCTCCTGCCTTTGTCCTGTCATTTGTCCACCTGTCTTGGACCACAGGTGACAGTGTCCACAGAGCAGAGACAGGCCAGTACAGTAGGCTTAATTAAACACTGAAAGGAGACGTCTCCCGCTCTTAGTCTTTAAACATCAGGACCAGAGAGACATTTGTCTCTGGTCTGAGACTCATGAGGGCTGAAATGTTAATGTCTCTAAAGGTGGAAAACACTGGACCAGTGAACTTCGTATCCTGGTCTTTAGAGAAGAAGAATAAAGTGTTTAGAGGTGGCGGTTAAATTGTACGTCCTCTGTCCAAGTCCTTTTCCTCAACTGACGGGAAGTTCCAGTGAGAGATGGAAAATGTTCCAGTGTCCACACCAGTTCGTGGGGCAGTAATGCCAAACATGTCCTGATGATGGCGCTCTCTCACTCTCCCCTGCAGGTCAGCTGAAGTCCGTCATGGAGAAAGTGTTGAATTTTGCCGTGTGTGAGCTGACCAAGATTGTGGAGGCGTCGTTTGACGACCTCCTGCTGGAGATCACCAAAATGGAGACGGAACAGCAAATCCTGGAGGAGAAACTGGACAAGAAGACCAACGCAGAAGGAGAAAGGGGAGGAGGAGGAGGAAGAGGAGCGGTGGTGAGTAAACGAAGAGGCTCAGAGAATGACTCGGTGTCACCAAGTGGATCGGAGGACGCCCGCGAAGACCAGTCTGAGGTCCCGGTCATCAAAGAGACAACAGAGGCAGAGGGTGGGTCAGAAGTTTAACCTCTGGCTACTGTTAGCTCAACAGCACTTATTCAAGAATAGCTAAAAGTTAGCATAAAAAGGTCTTTGTCAAGACGTTGTCCTTTGGCTCTTGCAGATTCCCAGCGTTCCACTGTGCTGTCGGTCTCGCAGGAGTGGTTTCCGATCCTGGACAAGGTCTTTGGTCAGAAGTGGTGCAGTGATGTCCTTCAGATTAAAGAGCTAGCGTCAGAGGGAGGTGCACAGGGTGAGCAACAGGCGCAGCCTCCGGTTGCCCCCTCGGTGAACCTGCAGCCCGCACCCTCTTCCCCGCAGCAGGATCCACGTTGGACGCCTCTGGAGGACATGGAGGTGTTTTCTTCTGAACAGCCGTCTCCTGATGCTACTGCAGACACCCTGAGGAACGTCCCCCGCCCCGCCCCGAGCCCTAAGACCAACTTGAACCAGTCAGCTGATGGCCAACTCTCAGGTGAAGGTAAGTTCTGCTCCAAGTCAAATCTCAGAAATTCATTTGTTTATATTCAGAGTCGGCCATCTTTAATCTCACCTGTGAGACGGATCCTGATGAGCAGAGTCTGAAACTAAAGAATTGACTGAATCTTTATTCAATCTTTTCCCTTCTCGTCTTATCTGTAGAGTTGTCTTCTTATGGACGCAAACAGTGAATCTGTAACAATCGTAAATATATTGTAAAGTTCTAAAAACACACATCAGTAGTATTTGTATGTCTTTGTAGCTGTTGCAATTCCAGTTATTTTTTAGTGTAAATTTCCTTCTTTTCCCAAAGGGATCACCTGAGGGACTAATTCAACCTCTATCTAATCTAATCTCAGAAAGATTAGATAGAAGTGAGATTGATAGATTAGATTGACGTAAGTACAGGACAGTGAAATGTACGTGGTATAACATAGATAGAGCAATACACCACTAATACTACAATGTCTGTATGTCTGTACTGTAGAGTCTACACTGGGGGGCTGATATCTTCTAATGGTTTCAAATGTAATTAGACTAGAGGCCAGATTTGGCCGCAAGGCAGGAGGTTGACTCCTGTAATCTAGATCTAGACGCGCAGTTAGGAGAATAAATCCATGTCCCAGTTTGAAAAAGCAGACTTTGCATTGTTGCATCACTTTCTGCTGCAAGTGTGTGTGTGTGTGTGTGTGTGTGTGTGTGTGTGTGTGTGTGTGTGTGTGTGTGTGTGTGTGTGTGTGTGTGTGTGTGTGTGTGTGTGTGTGTGTGTGTGTGTTTGTGTGTGTGTGTGTGTGTGTGTGTGTGTGTGTCTTCACACACAGACTGTGGTGGAGCTCTGAAGGAACGTTTTCTGTGAATGAGGAGGAGGTGGTGGATGGAGGCGAGAAAGTGGAATCAGAGGGAATGTTTGAATATTTTTGATAACTTCAACATTTTACTCATGGTCCTCACTGGGAATAAAAACTTAAAAAATTGACTCCACATTCCCATGATGGCAAATGTCACTTTGACAAAAACGGAATCCTGACCCCCAGCTCCTCCGTTCTGACCGTGACTCCCCTTTCTCCTAACAGGCTCTTGCAGACGTCGGTCTTCAGCCTCGATGCTTCATCGTCTCCTCACACTCCCGTCTCAGCTGCTGGAGGAAGATGACGCGGAGGAAGCGGGGACCACAGAGTCGCTCGTCACCCTGGGCGGAGACGATCCGAAGGACGGTGCAGAAGGCACTGAGGCGGGGGGTCCCAAGGATGAGGAGGAGGAAGTAGGAGAGGAGGATAAAGGGAGGAAGGTGAGTAGAGAAGCTGTGAGGAAGCTCTGAGGGAAGTCAGGTGATCTCTGGATTTAACCGGTTTCTTGGTTCTAACAGAAGAAAAGACGTCGTGTTTGGTCAGAGTGCGACGAATGTGGACGTAGCTTCAGTCGCATTTCTCTCCTGAAGGCTCACCGTCAAACGCACCTCGATGAAACCACGGCTGGCGCCGACGGCGGATCGTCCGCGTCTCCACACGCCTCGGCCACCTCACCTTTAAGCTGCTCTAACTGTGGCAAGAGGTTCTCCTCAGTGACCCGCCTCCAGAGCCACGTTCACACCCAGCACCCAGCCCAGCAGTCCTGAGGCAGAACCTTGAGGACAATCATCACCAACCAGGAACCAGAACCGGTCGAATCAAACTAAAACTAGGGCAAGAGCCAGTTCCTGAACCTGACTTGACCGGAGCACTGACCTGGTTCGCTGATTCCGATGTCTGGTGAACATGTTCTCGCTGCCCTCTCCCACCTCATGACCTCACTTCCTGTTACCTGCTGATGTCTTTTCACGTGTCACACCTCAAATCTACAAATGTTTGTTGTGCAACTTCATGTTTTTGCAGGTTCTGTCCAGTTGACTTTTTTGTCCTGGGTGAGACAACAAGGAAACCGCCATTACTTCTTCCTCCCTCCCTCCCTGCACCGCTGAATTGTACGTCAGCACCGACGCCTCCCGACTGAAACCCTGACGAGTGTCAGAAGACAAAGGTCTAGTTTGTCCAAGTAAGTGCCCTGTAATGGACGGACTATGACCAGCAGGGGGCTCTCTGCCCCTCCCTCATGATCAGCGTTAGACGAGCGTACGCAAAGGATAAACACGGAAGTTTTGATTTGCATTTTCTAACAACCAGCTTTGCTTTAGTTGAACCGCAGCGTCAACTTTTGTGTTTAATTTTTTTTTTTTATTGAATGAACGAGCGCTCATATCAGTATTTTAAAGCTATTTTTTAAATGAAAATGTCCTGTAGCCTCAGTGTGGACTGCTGCAAAGATAGTCCATTTGGTGGCGCTGTCCCAGTGAAATGACAATGTGTATGAAGTTTGTCAGATTTCACCTGGGGCAACGATTACACAAAGTAGTCGTAGATTAGGATCAACAATCCTCTGCTTGTTGTTTTAATTCTCTTTTTAGGAGCCGTTGTGTTTTTTAGTTCAATCCTGAAGGTTCAAATGTAGCCGCGTTATTTTTTTTGTTCATTTTGTAAATTACCAGGAGCTTCCCAGTGTTATGGATGTTCTTGAGAACACCACCTCCACCTCCACCTCCAAACCTCGCAAGTTCAGCTTCTACTCTGCTTTGCTTACACCTGAAAAATAGCCGATGCTTTTCTGCCAAATTTGTCGCCTTTGTCATGTTTTTTCGGTTGCACTTTTATCACATACCTCATTTTTTTATATCAATTGTTGGTGTTAAATATTTTTCCCTCCACACAAACCTCATTACCTCATCAGTGTCTATGTTTCATCACAGTAACTTTTATATATACAGATTTTTTTGAAGTGATTTTTTTTTTTTTTTTTTTTTTTTTTAAATCCATGCCACAGACTGTGTTTTAATCATGGACTCTGACTCCAGACTTCTGAGCCACTTGGACCAGAATGAAGGACGTGCAGAGAAACCGGTTTAAGTGAACCAGATTACAGATGCTGACAAACTGAGAAAAATGAAAAGAAGTGACAGAAATCTATAATAATGACAACAATATTAGGCTGTTAGGCTTCTGTTTCCATGGCAATGCAGGTAAAAGCTAGTTCTCGGCTGAGAATTTGTTTTAAATGAAAATGGGATAAATTAAAAATTTCTCTTTTTTTTATTATTATTTTTGTAGCAGAATTTCAGCTCAACCGTTAATGCTCCTTTTTTTTCCTAAGTTAATATTAATAATTTTTATGATTTTTCCGATTAGAATGGAAACAGTTTTACGTTAATGGCAATAATTAAAAAAAAAAAAGCTTTATAAAGACCAATAACAAACTAAAAAGGGTTTTTTGAATGTCTGGTTCCCCATTATTATTATTATTATATAATTGATAATAATAAATAGTAAAGCGTATTACTCACAGTGTGGGATTCATACATCGACATGAAAATGTCTAAAAAGTTGATGGAAAAATGTCAAAGAAAAGATGAGAAAATTTAAAAGGAAGCATAAAGAAAAAAAATTGGATGCACAATATATTTTTTTGTTATGATTGAACTTTAAAAACATCACGACTGTGCGTGTTTGTGTGAAATCCTAACAGAACGCACGGTGCATTCAGTGTCCTTCCTGTTACAGATTAAAAACAACAGTGTCATGGGTTTGAGAACAGGAGCAAAACCTGCCTTTGTTTTTTCCCTCTGATCACAAAGATGCTACGTTGTTTACTTCTATCATAGGTGCAATAACAACACTGGTCAAACATCAGTAACGGTACCAAATCCATGAGTGCCCTAGCGTCGACCACATGGTACCAGTACAGCCCTTTAGTCCCTAAAACTGTTTTCGTCTTACAACAGTTGCATTGTCTTCTCTTCTCGTCCCTGCCCTTGAGCCAGTCACTTGTGACGTCTGTCGCTCTTTGAAAAGTAGTTCTGATTGAACTGGAACACAGCAGGTTCTGTGACCGATGAGCAAGGCAGCGGTTTCTGATACTGAAATGATGTTTTTGGTCCTTGCTGTGGGGAAGCAGTTGTCCTGGTACTGCGCCCAGTTCCTGGTTCAACTGTATTTGGTGATGTGCAAATGTTTTCCTTGACAGTTTTGTTATCCTGAAGATCTGGTCCTAACGGACCTTAAACTTAACCTAAAAGGGATCCACATCCACAGTGTTCCTGGAAGAACCCTGTGTCGGTCCCATGTAAATTAGTCAAGTGGGGTTCCTCAGGGAACAGTCCTGGATCTGCTAATCTGAGAATGAAAGGGATTTCGATGTAGAATTTCTTAAACAGGTTTATATTTTTATGAAGTCACTTTTTACGATTCCCCTGTGTTTGGATGTGTTGATTTGACGCAATACTTTTGATAAAAGCCAGTGTTGACGCAGCACTCTAAAGAAAAAAAAAAACCTGCTGGAGATTCACATGCAGATTTCCTCAGTGGTTTTTACATGTGATGTCAAGTCTGAATGAAAAAAAACTGTCAACATTTTTTAGACAATGTAAGCACTAAACGTTACCTCCTGCCCCGCCTCTTCTTTGACACATATTTGTTCTAATTGGCGATATTTGATGTCCCATCTGACCGGGTACTTCTTTGAATTTTTGTTGAAACGGAGTTGTAACAAAATCAATAAATGTTGACATTTACCATCTGGAGTAAGCAGTCTTTATTCCCTCTGCTTAGGTTAATGTTCTAGTTCATCATTCATTCATACACTTCATTACGTGTCAGTGTGCATTATGGGATACATTAGTTAAAACCCTGGTCTCCAGGTCTGGAGGGTTCAGTTCAGGATGAGTTCAACCAGTTTAGGAGAGTCATCGAAATTTCCTGTCACTGGATCAACCATGAGAATGGATTCAAAGAAATCTAATGAAGAGCAGCCTTTGAAGCAGATGGTTCACAGCCAACAACTTTGATGGTCAAAGAACCCTTTGATTTACCCACTTCAATCGTTGGAAATCGTCGTTCAAACTTTTCTTGAAATGACAGCGTTATCGGGTCAGGATTCAACATATATGACTTTGATACCAACCAGGTCTGTTCTGTTCTACAGGTGTAGTAGTAATGAATAGTATTGAATTCATCAGGTCCAATAATCCAGACCATCATTCTTGGTCGGACTCACCCGAGTTTTAACCCTTCAATTTCCCTAAAAATTCATAAAGTTCTGCCTTTCTGACCTTTACTTGATTATTACTGTAATTTATTATAAATTATGTTCTTATAACATCAAAATAATTTATAATTTATAGGGGTTAAAAAAATCAGTTCTTATCAAGCTTTTGACGTTCATGCGGGCCACAGAAAAATGACTCGGTGGACTGCATTTGGCCCACGGGCCTTATGTTTATCACACCTGTGATATCTTTTTCTTTTCCTTTCGGCTTGTTACTTTTCTCAGGGGTTGCCACAGCGAGTCAACAATTTCCATCTCCCTCTGTCCTCAGTTTCTACCTCCATGTCCTCCCTCACTGCGTCCTCTATGGCGTCTGATATACATTTAGATTAAAAAAATACTTTTTATGTTTTTCATTGTTTAATAAATGTGTTTTAATTGCAGGGTTGGTCTGAACAGTAGCAGAAAAACATCTTTGATTGACAGAAAATGACTTTTTATCACCATCAAACTGTGAAGAGTCAGTGTTGATGAGACCAGGGCTGTCCAACTGTCCAACAACTCTCTGTTCATGGGACACATACAACCTGATTAAAATGTCTCAGACCAGCATTATCATAATATTAATAACAATATGTCCATGTTTTTATGCTGAAAAAAAGGAAAAATATATGAAATAAGTGTCAAACTCAGGCCCGGGGGCCAAATCTGGCCCACAGTGTCACTATATTTGGTCGGCCAGATCAGAGTTAAATATGTACTAGAGTTGGCCCACCAATATACAGGCCTTATATACTGGCAGGATTTCTTAGAGATGCATGCTCTTTGTTGTAGCACAGTATATTTTGTTTTTTGGTTTAGCAAAAAAACTATCTGGCCAATAAAGGCAAATACTGATGTGTGTTTTATCTATTATTTTATTTCTCATGTGTTGATAATATTTAACGGCTGTTTCAGATTCAATATTCCCAGAAAAATCAACATTTAATCAGGGGCGACACTTGAAGATGCACAAGCTAGGTAGTTGCTTGGGGCTCCGGCCACTAGGGGGCCAGGTCAAAATGCGGGTTTCAATAGGGTGCGATATCTTGCAAAATCTTGCATATCTGAAAAAGGGGAAATATTTCTAGTTTATTTTTAAATGAAGATTCAAAGCTAGTCGTAAAATTAAGTGTTTGGACAATATCGGCAAAATTTATCGGACTTCCCTAATCATATACTAGTTAAATGTATCTATGTTTGATCATTTTAACTATTAACATGAAAATGGAGGAAGAGCAGGTTAGTATAACGAACTATTAGTGATGATGATGATGATGATGATGATGATAACGACACAGTAAATTTTTTTACTGCAATTTTTTTTTGCAATATTTTCTCTATACTGTCTTTTCTCTATTTACTCAATCACTGTCTTTGATTTTAAGGAACATTATCAATGTCCGCGTTCACGATTTCGTGCCCGCGACTCTATTCCCACCTACCGCCCTTACCTGCTCGGGCACGAGGAAGGAGGAGGGAGGGAGGAGAAGAAGGAGAACACAGACGAGGGAGGGAGGAGGAGGAGGGAAGACGGAAGGAGTGAAGGTAAGAAGGAGGGAGCTGTGATAGAGGGAGGAGAGGAGGAGAGGCGGCGGGTGGACGTGGCGGCTGCGGTGGAGAAGCTGTGATTGACGGACAGCGAAGGGACGTGCAGCGGCCATGATCCGGACCAGCATCAGGTAAAAGCTCCGCTGCGTCGGCTCCGATCCGCGGCCGCTCAGCTGCGTGTTATCCGTTCCCTCTATCTGAACAGCGGCCTGTCTGACGCATGGAAGCCGCGTCAGTGCGAGAGCCGCTGCCGCTTTCCCTCCATCGTTGAGTGTTGTGCGTTTTCGCCTTTTTCTCGTGTTTGTGTGACTTTTTCTCAGCCCCTCTCCTACGCTGCCTCAGCCCCCCGCCCCCTCACCCACTCTGTCCCCCTGCGAACGTCAGTGAGTCCCGCCGCTGAGCTGCGGAGGCCTCCGGAGGATGAGGGGACGCACAAGATGGCGTCCGGCATCTTAGCAACTGTTCGAGCTATGCTAACGCAGTTGGCGCTGTGCTGAGAACTACCGCTAACAGCCTGATATATCTGTGCTGTGGCCGTGGAACTCACTGTGGTTTTTAGAACACTTAACTATATTTCCTATTTTATCCACAGTTTTCTCCGTTTTTTCCTCTTTCGGCCCGAAATGCTATGTGTGCTCACTATGTTTGTTACAGTATCTGTTACGCTGTCAGCTCAGTGCACTGTGTTGGTTGTTACTCGTCTTATTACAAGTTAATATCTGATGTGTTGGACATTTTCAGTGATATTGTTGTTTGTGTACTTTTCAACTCTGCCGGGATGATTAGCTCGCACTCAGGTGACTTAAACACCCCCATACCCTCAACTAGTGCACCTCATATTCTTCTTCTTTCGGCTTGTCCCTTTTTTCACAGCGAGTCAACAATTTCCATCTCCCCCTGTCCCCTGTGTCCTCAAATCTAACTCCAACTACCTCCATGTCCTCCCTCACTGCATCCATCAATCTCCTCTTTGTCTCCTACCTGGTAGCTCCATCTCTAGGATCATTCTTCTACCAATGTGTCCACTGTCCCTCCTCTGAACATGTCCAAACCATCTCAATCTGTCTTCTCTAGCGTTGTCTCCTAACCTTCCTGTCTGTGTTGTCCCTCTAATCACCTCATGCCTGATCCTGTCCATCCTTGTCTCTCCCAAAGAGAACCTCAGCATCTCTTACTCCTCCACCTCCAGCTCCGCCTCCTGTCTTCTACCTATCTACTAGTGTCTCTCATGGCTGGTCTCACCACTGTCCTGTAAACCTGTCCCTCCACCTTAGCTGACTCTCTTCTATCTCAGATCACTCCTGACTCTTTTCTTTAGTTGTTCCATCCTGACTCCACTCTGTTCTTCTCCTCTCTTCCACTGTCTCCACTATCTAAACTCCTCCACCTTCTCCTCCTCTGCTCCTTAAAACCTCATTATTCCCCTTGTTTTCCATTTCATTCACACACATGTACTGTGTCTTACTATGACTGACCTTCATTACACCTCATATTGATACAGTAAATAAATATCCAGGCTACACACAGATCATTATTATTATTATTGTGTGTAAAAAGACGATGCAGCCAGACTCCAGTTAGAAAAGAATAAAATAGAATTCAACTTTATTGTCATTGCACATGTCACAAGTAGAGGACGACAAAAACAAAACACAGTTCAATCCAGCTTATTAGTACATCACAAATGTAGACTAGAAGCTATGGAGAGATTATGAACATGTTGATAATATGAGGGGGCGCTATAAACAGATTAGATATATTTACGGCAGTTGGTGGCTTTTGTGGTTAAGGAACCGGACTTGGGACATGGTATCGTCCCCACACACTGATGTCCACTGTTCACTTTGGTGAACAATGACAATGGAGTTTGCTTTAAAAAGAATTATAATATGATACAATATGATGTGGTTATAGACATTATGAGAGTATAATGTGTCTGTTATAGGAACAAGCACATGGTAAATTATGTACGTAATAAAGGGGCGGGGGGTGGGGACTATAAATGGAACATAAATACAAGCATATGGTGGGTTAGACACATGATATAGGAGGGTGTATATAAACAGACTATAAATAAACGTATATAACCGGTTGTATACATTATATATTTAGAACAGTGACCCAGAACTAGCCTCTCATGTCTGTCCCATGTGTCTGTCTCCAGGCTGGTCCCTGTCAGCTGTGTCTAAGGCTGTGCCGGGGGGGCAGCATCTCACTTTCTTTGAAAGCTCCACTCCCCTCCCCAGGGCTGGAGGCTCGGTTTCACGAGGACAAAGTTTGTTGCCAGCCGTCATCGTCGTTCTCATCGGAGTCGGGTGGGGAGGATCAGCTCCGCCCCCTCACCATGACAGACCTGGAGATGGACTGTTTGAGTCTGGGCTTGTCCACCGACTGCAGCTCCCCTCGGGCCCTGGACACCTCCCTGCAGGCGGACTGCAGCTCGGGTCCTGCCGCCTCAGCCCCCATTCCCTCTCTGGCCCTCCTCTCCTCCGACTGCACCACCCCCACGCTCAGCTCTCTGGCCGCAGAGATCGCCGAGCCTCTGGTGATGCTGCCGTGCGTGAAGAGCGAGCCTGAGGACGAAGACCTGGAGACCATCAGGACCGTGGACCTGTCCGAGATCCAGTCCCTGTCCACGGCCGAGCTGGGTCAGGAGCAGATCAAGATGGAGATCAGTGGACTGGACTACATCAAGTCTGAACATCACGGCCTCCATCAGAACCAGCAGCACCACCTGGGTCAGTTTCATCACAGCGACGTGGAGTTGGACTACAAGTCCCACTACGAACCCAGCTCTGTCTTCGACTACATCTCTCAGGTAAAGGATGTGGTGGATCCACCTGTTAGCAGAAAAGTTAATTTTAATTCCTTTTATAGCTCACAAAATAATTAACTTTACTAGGTAATTACTACTTTATTAGTTTTATCAGTTTATTTTGAACATTAGCAGAAAAATCAGACCTGCATTGAACCAACCTGAAAAAACTAGGGCTCGGGGACCAGATATGGACCGTTCAACATTTTCAACTCTTCCAAAATGTAAATTTATTAGTATTTTTATTCCTTTTCCTTGGGATGCCTGCATTTCCCCAATAACTAGGGTAAAAAAGGGCAAAAAAAAATTCATGAGCTCACGTCCAATGGGTCCAGTGTGGCCCGTGACCCTGATGTTCAATCTCTGTCTTTTCCGTACCAGGTAACTGATTCTCTGGACTACATCAAGTCTGAACACCAAGTGGACCTGCAGTGTTACTACACCACAGATCTCAGCTCCCTGAAGTCGGAGTACTCTGACTCCAACAGCATGTCCACCCACCTGCAACCCAACGGTCTGGAGTCCATACACATGGCTGAGCTCCGCACGGAGCTCAACAAACTCCGACCCGACTCCCTGCTCTTGGACGGCATAGGCAAACTGGACCCTGAGTTTGCAGGAGGGGGACAGTATGACCCGTCGTCCTCCGAGGACGGAAAGACATCGGCAGAGTCGTCTGCGACCGGGACGGGAGGAGGAGGTCGGGGCAGAAGTCTGGTAATCAACAAGAAGAGTCTGACTGTGAGGAAACCTCGGAACATGCAGGGGGAAAAGCCGTTCTCCTGCACGCAGTGCGGGAAGAACTTTAGCACGCTAGGGAACCTGAAAACACACCAGCGCATCCATACGGGCGAGCGGCCTTACACCTGCTCTCAGTGCGGCAAGAGTTTCGGTCAGGCGGGGAACCTGAAGCGACACCAGCTTATTCACACAGGTCAGAAGCCCTACGTGTGCGCACACTGCCCCAAAGGCTTCACCAAGGCCGACGACCTGCGCTCGCACCAGCGCTTGCACACAGGCGAGCGGCCCTTCATCTGCCTCACCTGCGGCAAGAGCTTCGGTCAGTCCAAAGAGCTGAAGGCCCACCACCTGAGCCACACTGGCGAGCGGCCCTACTGCTGCCTACACTGCGGCAAGAGCTTCACCAAGGAGACCAGCTGGCGCAACCACGTGCAGATCCACACGGGCGAAAAGCCCTTCACCTGTTCACAATGCGGCAAGACTTTCAGCAACTCAGGTGTCCTGAAAACCCACGAGAAGATCCACTCTGGCGAGCGGCCCTTTGGCTGCACACAGTGCGGCAAGAGCTTCGGCCGCCTGGGCCACCTTAAGGCGCACCAGCAGATCCACACGGGCGAGCGGCCGTACGCCTGTCCTCAGTGTGGCAAGACTTTCAGTCAGTCAGGTCACCTCAAAGCACACGAGCAGATCCACAGACGAGAGCGGTCGGACACGGCCAGCAGCAGCAGCAGCAGCAGCACAGTGGGGAGTGACAGCAGCTAAGGCCACGCCCCCTCCCTTTAACCTCCCAATTAAAAACAAAGTATTATCCTTTTTTTTTTATTCTGTATCTATGAACTGTTTTCTACTTTTAAATACCTTTGTGCTCTTTTACAGTCTACATGTTGGGGCTGATGGGGATGTGGGCGGGGCCTGTATGAAAAAAAAAACATAATTTTGAACTGATGGGGGCGATAACCCCTGCTTACTTTTTAATGATTTAAGAAAAGTATTCTTGGTGCAAACAGGTCACTCCTGGTGCTCATGTTTTCATAAGTTTATAGAAAAGTCCAACCAGATGACTTGGATTCCAGACCCTGATACTGTGGCCCTCATGTTCAGGGTTATCACTGAATGTTAAGCCCAGGTCCTGTTTTTACTTTATTCATAAATAATGAATTAAAAAAGTTAGAACATTCCACAATCATTATATAAACCTCCTGGCCACAAGGGGGCGCTGCCACTACAGCACTCTAACTCCAAAACGAGATAAAACTACGGTAATTATGATAAAATATTTATGAATTAAAATTAAGAAAAATGTTTAAAGTCAAATATTTAGGAGCAAAGTATCTCGAAAGTTAATTATCAGAACTGCTAATCATGAGTTTGTCCAGCAGAGTGTGCTGTGTCCTCACTTTACGTGCAGTAACTTCATCCAACATTTGAAAAGCACTTATTTTATTTGAAAGCTAAAGATGTATGTTTACAGTTTTAGTTGTGTCAAGTTTTAAGTTTTTTTTTTATCTTCTGTTATTGTCAACAGAAACAAAAGTGACCTGTAGGAGAAGTTTGTGTTTTTTTTACACAACTTGGTTTTTACAAGCACCAACTGGCAGATTGTCAACAGTTTTTGGTCTGTGAAACAGAGATGTAGTTTCCAGAACCAAACCATTGAGCTGTAAACATAGAACCTGAACATGTGCCCCCATCTGTTTCTGTTATGAAATGAGAGGGTGGAGCCCCATCTAGAACTACGACCTGAGATCCTAGTCACCAACTACAGCCGACCTTCTGGGACCAAACAAACAAAACCCAAAGTCGTTACTACCAGAAACAGGAAGTTTCAGCGTTTGCGTCACGTGTAGAACACGTCAGTATTGTTGGGTCTCCGGGACAGACCCAGATTCAACCCCGAGACCTAATCTTTGTGTGTCTTCTCTCTCAGTTGCCAAATGAATCGAACCGTTGCTGTGAACAGGGTAGTGTTTTTATCATTTCCAGAGTTCAGTAGCATCTACTGAAGCCCTTCCTTTAATTGGTCTCCACCCGGTTGGTTTTCCTGTAAACCAATCATCTTTGACCTGACACTAGTGAGTTTGTTTGGAAACTGATAAATGTTTACAGATGTTTGAAATCAAGTGATAATTGCTACCACATTGTCACCCCCTGGTGGCGAAACACTAGTTAACTCTGTTCTGTCAAATTATGTCTGGAAAAAATTATTGAATTTTTTTTTTTGTGCGTTTGACATTATGTTAAACTCAACACCAGAATATGACTCTCCTCAGTGTCTGGACATCACTTTGTACTTTTAATTCTGTTAATGTGACAACGTTTCCAGTCTGTCCCTCTGTGTCAGATCAGTGGTGTGAGACCAACTGCCAGCTCACGTTCTGCGGCCGTGACAGGATTTGTCCAAATCCATCCGTCCATTTTCACTCACTTATCCGTTACTGTGTCGCGGGGGGGGCAGTCTCTATGACCGCCTACCACCAGACCTTCCTGCGACCCTGGAGTTCCACATCAATGAGACAGAGACACTGGCTGACTGACTCTGCTACAGTAAATACATTTACTTTATATCACCTGAATTCAGGCCCTGCCTTCTGTGAAGGGTACAAATGTCTGATCACTTTTGTTTACCTAACCTAATTGATGTCTTAAAGTTAGAAACAGTGATTTTATTCTCTGATTTTTCCATTGCCAATTCAGGTTATCTATCTGTTGTACCACAGCATCCAGTAGGGGGCGCTAAGTTGTCAGAGTAGCGTTTAACTAACCGCAATTGACAGGACCTTTCACTATCAACATCAGCAACGCCCATGAAACTCTACAGGGATTTGGCCCCGCCCACCAGGGTAATTGATCATTGAATGTTGTGTCAACAGTAATTATGACCTGAAGCGTTCTACCTATTGCCACCAGGCCCCGCCCACTTTTAGATGAAGTTCTGTCATTGAACTGCCTTAAAATTTTGAAAACATAGCAACTGCTTTCAACCAATCAAATCAGGTGAATGTTACGACCAGTCTTTACATCTTTAAAATGTCTACGTCAGCATCAGAACCGGCCAACTCTCCTCAGTGAGGGGGCAAAGACACTTGGCAGGAGAAGGTTACAGCTCCAGAACTTTCCGCGCGTCCACTGATGTGTCTGATAATCCGAAAGAGGACCAAAATATCCTTTGGAAGCATTCCGACCGACCCACGGATCACTCACTGTGTTCAGATTATTCCTCATTTATTAAAAAAAAGAGAAGAAAATAGAAAAAAACGAAGGACTTTTATTACAGAAAAATGTTTCTCACTCTTCTTTTTATACGTTGTTTATTTTGTCGATATGTCATGTGACACATTTTCAGTAACTTTACAGGAAGTGAATATTTTACACAAAACATTATTAAAAAAATTTAAATGTAAAAAATATCTGTGGTCTGAAGAGTTTTACTTCTGTGCCGTGGGAAACTCCATCCTCCTTATCCACGGGGGAGGAGTCTGGATTTGAGGTCTCAAGACTTAGTACGGGTGACCACCAGGTGGCAGTCATCTTGTGGCTAAGTAGATAACCAGTTTTCTACGAATTTATGATTTGTGAATGTGTCACCTTTAATTGAACACGCAGACAGGTTTGGTTTAGTTTAACGAACATTTATTTAAAGATTGATCAGGGAAGGCAAGTTGAACAACATGACTTGTCCTTCTTCGAGATGGATCCTGGACGTGATTGGCTTACATCAGCCTCCCCTGACCACAGCAGATGACTGGCCTCAGATCGTCTCCTCAATCACTTTGGTGATGATTTTTGTCGTTGAAGAGGATCCTCTGCAGAACCAGAAACAGGAGACACCAGAGTTTACACGCAGCTACAGTTTACTGCCAACTACCTCAGCTGGATTATTGAGGTTTTGGCTCAAAGATCTGTGGTCGACGTGGGTTCCTTCTTACCCAGCTCCAGCTCCCTCTCCGTCCAGCAGCCTCCTGTACTCGGCGATCTCCATCTCCAGTCTGGTCTTAATGTCAAGCAGCATCTGGTACTCCTGGGACTGTCTCTCCAGGTCTGCTCTGAGCTGAACCAGCTGCTCTTCCATTCCCGTTACCTGCAGAAGAACCAGACCGTAGTTCATACAGTCAAACTAGTCTTCAGGTGAAATCACCATCCCAGGCATCAGTCTGGTCTTCACCAAACTTCAGCTCCTCACCTGCATCTGGTACCCGTTCAGCTGCATGGCGTATCGGTTCTGGATTTCATTCAGCTGAGCTTCAAGAGAGGCTTTCTGTGGAACAGATCTGCGTTTAGTTTCTCCACGGAGACTACGTTGGACCTGAAGGAACCTAGAACATTCTTACCATGCTGAGCTGAGACTGGAGCTCGATCTCCAGAGCGTTGAGCTGACTCTTCACCTCCTTCACTTCTGATGTTGTTGACTTCAGTGTGACCTCTGTGGTGGCAATTTCCTGAGAGAGTGTCTCTGACTGTGGGTTCAGTGAGAAGATGAGTCACCGTCAGGAGAAAGGCAGCCAGGAGATATGTGACCAGACCAGAGTCGTTGTCCTCACCTTGTTCTGGAACCAGCTCTCCAGCTCTTTACGGTTCTTGGCGGCGATTGTCTCATAGTGTTCTCTTAGGTCTTCCAGGACTTTGTTGAGATCTTCCTGTGGAGCAGCGTCCACCTCCACGTTCACCTGGCCGCTCATCTGAGTCCTCATGGACATCATGTCCTGATGAGGAGACATTTGTTAGAGGTAACATATATATAGTAATGTTAGTTTCTTGATATGTAACTTTTTTTAATCATTTCTCTCATTTTTTAGTTTAATGCTTCAACTTTTATTTAACTTTATTCTCAACTCTCCACTGTGGCTGAATTGTCGAAATAATAAATGCAACAAAATTAGCTTTAATGACGCAGCCTGTGGGTGGAGCAGCGCTCGTACCTCTTCGTGGTTGGTCTTCATGAGGTTCAGCTCCTCCTTAAGAGACTCGATCTGCATGGTCAGATCTGTCTTGGCCACGCCCAGTTCTCCCATCAGCATCTTCAGACCGGCGATGTCGGCCTCCACAGACTGACGCATGGACAGTTCATTCTCAAACCTGCAGGTGGTAACGGAGAGCAAACAAACGTGTTTTAGGACGAGGCGTGTGGACGTGTGTCCCACTGCGTGGCCGCCTGTCTACATACTTTACTCTGAAGTCGTCCTGAGCCAGTTTTGCGTTGTCGATGCTGAGAATAACGGTTCCTTTAGCCATGATGGCGTCCTGGATCTGAAGGTCAGCAGTGAAAAACAGATGGTTAACAATAGCACATGGTCAGGATGAAGCAACAGGTTTTGGAAGAGTTTCTTCAGCCTCACTTTTCCCTGGAGCTCTGCGATGGTGACGTAGTAATGGCTGTAGTCTCTGGTGGACGGGCCTACTTTGTTCTCCACAAACTCTCTGATCTTGATCTCCAGCTCACCGTTGGCCTTCTCCAGTGCTGCCACTTTGGCCAGATAGGCTGCCAGACGGTCGTTCAGGTTCTGCATGGTGAACTTCTCGTTTCCAATGACGCTGTCGTCGCCTGCACCGCCACCGAAACCTGCACCGCCACCGAAACCTGCACCGCCACCGAAACCTGCACCTCCACCAAAACCTGCGCCTGACCCATAACCTGCACCGCCACCAAAACTGGAGCCTGACCCATAACCTGCACCACCACCAAAACCGGAGCCTGACCCATAACCTGCACCACCACCATAGCTGCTGCCAGCAGAGGACAAGAGCCTGCTGCCCTTGGACACCTGCACTCCCCGGCCTCCGGCTCCTCCCACCATGCTGAAGGAGGTCATGCCGCCACCACTACCGCCGCTGCTGTAGCGGGTGCTGCGAGTTGAGAAGACAGCGGTCATGATGAGAAGGGTGAGGTCTGCTGCTCTGTCTTCTCTGCTGGAGGGAGACGGGAGAAGTGAAGAGGTGAGGAGCAGACGCAGCTTTAATACTGACGCGGCTCTCAGCGGCCCCGCCCACTGCTGCTGCTGCTGCCAAGTGGCAGTCACACCCACCTGTCACTGGAGCTGCAGCTGGGGGGCATGCAGGGCTAAACATGCCCCCCCCCACAGCCCCTCCTGCTCCTTTCTGTCATCGCACAAGAGAGAAAAAAAAAAGGAAATCCAGAGATTTAACCGTTGTGTGAACGCCAACCACAAACTGGCAACAGAGACTTTAAGAAATCAACAACAGATCAACAACAAACACGACCCAAAGAACACAGTCCCAACACAACACTAACCATTGTAGACACATACAAACCAAAGAAAGACACAACCCTGCACGTGATGAGCAGTTCAGTGTTAATAACAGCATTTTCATGGTGCAGTAAATCTGATAATAGCAGCAACAATTATAATCACAATAGACCACAAACACAACCGCAGCTACAATAATGATCATTAAATTGTGAATGGAAAGTGTGGCCGCTGTGGTTGACGTCGCCGTCTTTGTCTTCGCCGTTGCCCTCGTTGTTCTGCAGCTGCTTCTGTTCCAGCCTCTGGCGTCTGTTACATAACTCTGACAGCTCCATAATTCCTTCTCCTTCAGACATCTGACACTCACCCACCTTCGGGTGATGTGCATGCTGGGAAAATGCCCTCGGCCACAGATGCTGTGGTTGGTTATTGGACGGTAGATGAGATCATGATTAATTGGTTTAACGTACGTTGATAAGTTGATTAGTACGCACAGGACTGGTTGTTAACCAGGTTGATTGGTTGGATACGTGGCTCACAGGTTCATTGTTCGTTAGTTTTTGTTGGATGGGATGTTGAGCGGTCATCCTCCTGGTCATAGATTAGCAGATTAGTTGACAGCTGTTTGTTATTGAGAACCTGTTGGTTGATCGGAGGACTTAGTTGATAAGTCAACCAGTTCATATCACTGCATGACTGTTGATGAGGAGGGTCATGGGGTTTCTAAAGGGGTTTCACTGTTTCAGGTGGGGCAGGTGGGTGGTTGGGTGGATGATCCGGGCAAGTCCAGGCTCCAACTCCGCTCTGGGCTCATGTCCCATCTGCCTCACGTACTTTTGATGCTTCGAAAATTTATGTCGCTGCAGATTGATTTGCGCTCAAACTGCTTCTGCAGGGATTCCAACCGACGACTCTCACAATTTAATTTTTCTGACAAATGCTGTCAGAACAGGAACAAGAGCAGAAGACAAGAAGACAAAAAAAGAAGAGGAGGTTTGAGAATTTTATGAAATGGAATTTTATTGACTTGGTACAAATCAGAGGTGATCAACACAGTGAAGCTCTGTCCCACTGCACTGACACGGGTCCAAAACACATTAACCAGAGGCCAATACAAGTTCAAACATAGGAAAGTTCTCCTGGTTCCTGCACAAACAAAACCCCGGCCTCAGCCTGGCCTTCACTCTCTGCCTACACAGGAACGGAGAACAAAAGGGAAATGAGTAACTGAGCCAACCGTAGTTTCTCGCCAGATACCTGGCACAGTATATCATCAGTGTCCCCAAGAAGAAGAAGAAGAAGAAGACACTCTTTGTTGACAACGTGGAGACAGCTTTCTGCTGAAACTGAACCAGAGACCAGTCCAGGAACTGCCGACAAATGTGTCTTCAATTTTTGGTTCTGGAGACAAAAATGAGGACAGTGCCATAGACAACTGTATGAAGGACTAGGACCCAACACCACATACAGCAATTTCTCAGCAGGACCAGGACCAGGACCAGGAATAGTAACGCTTTTCACCAGTGTTGAGACTAACGCATTACTTCTTACGCTGTTACTTAACGAAACTACTTTTCTCAGTAACTATTGTTACTGTAGTTATTGTTACTCTGGTGTAAAGGGGCTGGTTACTCGTTACTATCTGTGGTCCAAATGGACGGTTTCTCCCGTCCAGGGAGAGAGTACTGTGTGGAGGCGGAGCCTGTCTGCTGCCTGTCAGTCATGAGTGTAAGACGGGCGTGGACATTAACTGAACCCATAGGGTTCGTTTGAGGCTAAGCCAATCAGAAAGACACCTGGGCGGGTCTTCTTATCTTATAGGGAAATAAACTCTCACACACACCCACAAGCCAGACGACGGCAAGTTGAGGTTACAATAAAAATGTCTGTCAAAATGTCGAAACATCTATTTTGTTTTTATTGTTTCACTACATTTCATTACGAAAGTTGCTGCAAACACAACACTAAACTTTTAATGCTTTTTTAAAGTAAAGTAAAGTAACTAGTTATTAGTTACTTTTATAATTTAGTTACTTGTTACATAACTAGTTACTTTTTCGGAGCAGTAACTAGTAAAGTAACTAGTTACTTTTTTATAGTAACTTGCCCAACACTGTTAATCACAACTCAAGAACAGAAGGTGGTCAAGAACCTTGGGCCAAGAGTAGAACCACAAACAAGGATAAGGACCTGGTACTAAGAAAGAGGATCTAAACAGACGTGGGAAAAAGTTTTGACTCTCAGGCCAAAGTTGGAAGCTGAAGTTTAATCAGTAAACAATGCAAATCAATAATATCATTTTGAAAAGTTTAGTGGGTGGATTACGACGCCTTAAGCCGGGTGTAAACTGTGTTATATTTTTTTGACGCGTTTACGTCATTAGTTACCAAAATAAGTAGTTTCGTTCCGTAACGGCGTTACAAGTAACATGTTAGTCCCACCACTGGTGGTTACTAATTATGGTTGCTCTGGTTGTCTCCGTCTCACACTCCGTCTGAGGCCCTGGTCCACACGCTTGGGTCCGGCGTTTTGCCGTGCACCAAATCCACATTCCTTAACTCTCTGGTTCCGGGTGTAATCTGAATTACTGTCACTCGTGTCCAAAGCCGCACCTGCATCGCCATCCTGTGCGCCGCCATCTGCCGCCGCTGACTGCTAACACACCGCCCTGCCCCCACACATACATTTTTTAGATAATGACTTGTAGTAACCCTGTGTACGCTGCACGACTCGACTCGTACGACAAGAAAAATCTTGGCAAAATGGCACAGTGTACGCTGGCCTGTAGTTTTTGGCCAGGTCTGATCTGGAAGAAGAGCCAGTGTTAAGGACTAGGACTACAGGACAACTGCGTATGTTGTATAACCCAAGACTGGTCCTGGACAGACTGGACAGGTCCTGGACCCAAGAAGTCCAGGACCTGGAGACAGAGACCAGATGCACCGAGACCTTGAGACTTTTGCCTCATGGTGGAGGAGCTGAAATGGATTCTGCAGTGAGAGGGCCGACAGTCAGATCGGTTCTGACAGTTGGTCACAACACTCAAACCTCAGAAAAAGGTTTTTATCTTTTTAAAAAATCACATGAGAAAAAGATTGGCTGTGGTGAATAGACTTTTGTTTCTTCTTGTCGTCTATTGAGAATTAGCCCCGAGCTAACTGTTAGATGAAACGATTTTATTCACTGTCACCACATTAATATCAGTGTTCGGCTCCAGGGTCGGACGTGCACATACATAAAACTTTGACAGACAGCCCGGCCACGCCCGGTCCAGCCCGAGGCCAAGGCGGGGCCAAGGTAGGGGCGGGGCTCAAATCCTATAATCCATTTAATGCTGAGGCTGCTGAAAGGTCATGAAACTGCCAGATGGAGCCTTCTGAAGACGATGGACATTTTTGCAAGAAATGTAGTTAATACTTGAACTTGAATGTGTTCGCACCAACGAAAAAGACGAGTCTAATCCCAATCCTGGTTAGTCAGTCCCTTTAACACCTCCAGTGTCGAAAACAATATGTGTAGAATAATCTGTGGATACGTTTTATGACATCATTAGCTAACGCTGAGGTGGGGTTCATTTTTAAGATGTTTCTTTTCTCTGCCAAACCAAATGCAGAAAATCATCACCTCGCAGAGACATCGTGGTTGTTGTTCGCCGATGCCTCTGTCACCAAGTTTGTCTTACTATGTTATGTATACACAAACTGACCACAGGAGGCGACGGTGAAGCAACTGCTCCCCGTCTGTCTGATTTACTGATTTATTTTCCTTTTTTTCCTCCAACCCAGGGTCCAATCCAGAGATTGCAGGTTTGTGTCAGCGCTGCAGAGAACGTTTCTCTAAAACAAGTTCAAACTCAGATTTGGTTTTGATTTAAAAATCTGCCTCTGGCCCTGGAGGTGAAAAAAAAAACGAGTGAAGGCTCCAGTCACGAATGTGTTCATGAAAAGTTTAGGACTTTACCGTTGTGCATATTTGTGTGTGTGTTTTGTGCATGTGTGCGTACGTGTGTGTGTGATCGGGTATTAGAGTCACACAAAAGTGAGCTCAACTGTATGCATTTTAGTTATAAATCAATACCAGCTCAGTGTTAAGTGGAATGCACTAAGTGTTTAGTTGGGGAGTGGCTGCGCTCTTGAGATTTCACAGCACACTTCTGCTGAAACTGAATATTTGTTGAAAACCAGAATCAGGTTCATTAAACTGTGCAGGAAAATAAATCCTCTGCTGACAATAGACCAACAGACTCTCAAAGCTCATCTGTCATTCGCCTCCACCTCGGAGCACAATCTCACTGTGTTCATTATGGTATCACCTTGGAGACCAAAGTCCATTGAAAAAAAAAAAGAATGGATTAAAAGGGAGAGAAGTTGTTGATTCAATAGAGCAGTGATCCCTGCTTTACTGTAAACTCAAATCAATCTGATTTTCTCTGAGGGCGTTGGTCTGTGAGTTAACAACTGACTCAATGGATTTTGGTGCATTTTAGATCAAGCTTAACTTTTTGAGAAATTAGTGATTAAAAAAAAAAAAATCACTGACTTTCTCTTTGGACTTTGTTCTTCTTTCTTTTCCTTATGTTCCTCTGGCTCGGTCCCAGCCCGACTCTAACAGTGGTTGCTGTTGTGTTTCTGAAAGCGTCTCTTTATTCTCGTTCATCCGGAACATGTCAGAACAGAAAACACACAGGGCCGTTCTATTAAAACCATGCAGATCCAGGTTTGTGCAGCAACTAACCCGATTCTGCAGCCCGGTATGTTCTAAATATCGACCTCCTGTGGTAAACCTGAAATCTGGTCTCTGCAAGAACCAGGTTCTTGTGCAATTGGAGGAGGAATGTCAGCCAGAAGGAAGAAATTAATCATCTCACCACCTGCAGAGCAGCCAAAGCTGAGTCAGCCTTAACCGAATGTCTACGCGGAGTCCAGCAGGTGGCGACAAAGGACAATGAGACCTGTTGACGACAAACAGGTGGGTGAAAAATGCAACAGGACCGGGATGACCACCAGAGGGAAGCAAAACACCACAAAAGTCTAGTAAAGGGCAGCTTGACCAACAACCGCAACGATACTTTAAAAAAGACAGAGGGCAGTAGAGAGAAAAAACACCAGAGGCGAGTTCTTGACAGACAGACAGGCAGATAGATAGATAGACAGATAGATAGACAGATAAATAGACAGACAGACAGAAAGACAGACAGATAGACAGATAGATAGAGCGCTGAGGCTAACGGTTTACAGTAAATATAACTGTGGTGACGTCACTGCCTGACTAGGCATGAACCTCACCGCACATCACAGACAGATCTGATAGACAGACAGACAGACAGACAGACAGACAGACATAGTCTGTTGGTCCTGCTCCTGGGGAGGAGGGGCCAAACAGACTCCTCTGTTTGATGACGAAAACATCAAACTGCAGAGGTTTGATGCAGAAGTTCTGAGAAGAAGAGAAGATTCTTTGTGGACCTACAGAAAGTACCGACTGAGGAACTGTGGCTCTTTATCAGGAGCGGCAAATGAATATGTGAGGATGGTGATTTAGGTGTGTTGTCAGAGTGACTGTTGGGTTCATGGTTGTTCAGCTCAGGAGATGAACAGAGGAGCAGCAGGAGGTTTCATGGATCAGATGACTTTGACTCTGTGGTGAGACCAGACAGTGGGCGGGCGTGGAATGAAGATCAGCAGGAGGAAGATGAGAGAGTGTGTTAGAGTGAGAGTGAACATTACGATGCAGGAAGATGTTTCTCCACCTGATATTTCCTCATTCTTACTCTGAAGCCAAGTCCCTCCCCTATGTCATCATCATCCCTGAACTCACAGGTCGCCGTCATGAACGTCTTCTTGTTCTGCTCTTTTTATGTTCTTTTTAGTGACAATAAATCCAGAGGAAGCACTTAACATATAATGGCGCCTCCGGTGGCAGCCTCTGTCATTGCAAAGAATTGTGCTCTAAATTGTTAATCTATTTTGTATTAATGTAAACTTTGTTAATGTTAATAAAAATTAAATCAATAATAAACAATTTCACATAAATGCATTATTTATATTTTAATATCCTGGGTCGACAAATTCTGACACCAGACACTGTTGTGTTTTTTTTTTAGAATCTCTTTATTGATCACATGATCTGATCAACCTCACTGAGCAGCAGTGGAATCACTATCACGAAGTGGTGAAAGAAGAGGAAGAGGTGGAGGAGGACACCACTTTCCCATCAACCACTTCTTCTATCACCACCACTCGCTTTGTCTTGGTGCTCGTTGATGTGGTGGAGAGGCTGCGGACCAATCAGAAAAGAGCAAAGTCAGATCATTCGCTGAAACATGGACATGAGCAGTTCTGAGAAGTCTGTGTTTCCAGCTCCTCACCTTTCTCCATCCAGCAGCCTCCTGTACTCTGCGATCTCCAACTCCAGCCTGGTCTTGATGTCCAGCAGCATCTTGTACTCCTGTGACTGTCGCTCCATGTCAGCTCTCAGCTGAGCCAGCTGCTCCTCCAGAGACGTCACCTGCAACAGGAATAAAAAAAAAAAACAGGATCAGACTCCATCTAGGATCCACAGATCCCGGTTCAGTCAGACCAGACCTCACCTGCATCTGGTATCCAGAGAGCTGCATAGAGTAACGGTTCTGCGTCTCCAGCAGAGAAGATTCCAGAGATGCTTTCTGTGCAAGAAATGGAAAAATGTGAGAAGACGTGGTTTATGCATGTGGGGTCCAGCTGTGACAGGACAGGTCAACACAAACTCACCATTCCCAACATGGACTGAAGTTCAATCTCCAGAGCCTGGAGCGTCCGTTTCACCTCTGTAACCTCTGAGCGGGACGTCTGTAGCGTTGCTGTCTGAGTGATTACTTCTTTGTTCAGAGCCTCGGTCTGCACATCAGACAACATTGGTCAGTCAGTACACCATCATGGTGACCAGGTCAAGTTATAAACCAGCTTGAAGACACTGATGTCATCAAGGCCTTGGCCCTGAGGTCGTCCTCTGGGTCTTGATCCTCGTCTCACCTTGGTTGTGAACCAGGCTTCCAGGTCACGTTGATTCTTGGCGGCGATGGTCTCGTAGTGTTCCCGGATCTCTGCCATGACTTTGTTCAAATCTTCAGCTGGAGCGGCGTCCACCTCCACGTTCACCTGACCGGTCATCTGAGCACGCATGGCCAGCAGCTCCTGACCACAACAACAGACAAGGTTGACTGACTGTACTGACTGACTGTTCTGATTGATTGACTGACTGATTAAACCCACCTCCTCATGGTTCTTCTTCAGGTAGAGCATCTCCTCCTTCAGGCCTTCGATCTGCAGAGTCAGGTCGGCCTTGGCCAGGTTCATCTCCTCCAGGACTCTCCTCAGACCACTGATGTCAGCCTCTACTGACTGGCGCATGGTCAGCTCGTTCTCGTACCTGAGGAGGCAGATATAATGTACTGAACTGCTGACTAAGTTGGCTTAAAATCTTAGTTATCACTAGGGGGCGCCTGCATCCTTAGTCCTGGTTAAAGGACCACATTCCAGACTCACTTGGTCCTGAAGTCATCGGCAGCCAGTCGTGCATTGTCTATGCTGAGATGTACGGCCCCGTTCACTTTGATGGCATCCTGGATCTGGAGGAACAGACACCCAGGAATCAATCAAGTGCTTTGTCCATTTAAATAAGTCAGTCATGTGACTCACCTTGGCAGTGATGTCAGCGATGGTGGCAAAGAAGGCAGTGTAGTCTCTGGTGGCGGGGCCCACTTTGCTCTCCAGAAACTGTCGAATCTTCAACTCCAGGTCAGCGTTGGCCTTCTCCAGGGCGTGAACCTTACTCAGATACGTGGCCAGACGGTTGTTCAGGTTCTGCATGGCAAACTTCTCGCTGCCGACGATGTTGTCATCGGTGCCCGACAAGCTGTAGCTCACAGAGGAGCTGTAGCCCCCGCCCCCTGCGGCTGATCCCAGGCGCCCTGCAGAAGAGATGCGGACTCCTTGGCCTCCTGCTCCGCCATAGACGCTGCCAGTAGACACCATCCTGCCACCACCAAAGCCTCCGAGGCTGCTGCTGCTGGAGGAGGTCCTGATGGACCTGGAGGAAGAGATGACGCGTGTGGTCATGATGATGCTGCTGATGGTGTTCTTGTCCTGAGGCTAGAGACCAGAGTGAAAAGCCTGAGGACGACACATCCTTTTAAAGCAGCGGTAATCATAGGGCAGTCAGTCAATCAATCAGCAGCTGAGGCGAGGCTGGGTGGGGCGGGGCCACAGGAATGTCACTTTGTAAACCTGTTTGGGCCTCAGGTCGTCGGACCACATTATCAGGTAGAAAAACGATGCATGAGTTGCGCAAGGGGCCACAGATACAGGAGGCATTGGAGTGAACAGGTGTACAAACACAGAGACAAGATCAGTCCACATGGTGCAAACAGACCAGTGGTAGCATTTAATATCAGTTCAGGTTTAAATAAATGACTTCAGCTCTGTATCAGGTCCATCGGCCTGTGGACTGAGGACGATGACAAGGAGGGAAAAGCCATGGAGACACTAGGAATAGGTAGAAGACAGGAGACAGAGCTGGAGTTGGAGGTGGAGGAGTTTAAGATGCTGAGATTCTCTTTCGGAGAGACAAGGATGGACAGGATCAGGAATGAGGTGATTAGAGGGACAACACAGACAGGAAGNGAGAAGACAGATTGAGATGGTTTGGACATGTTCAGAGGAGGAACAGTAGATACATTGGTAGAAGAATGATCCTAGGGATGGAGCTACCAGGTAGGAGAGAAGGAGGAGATTGATGGATGCAGTGAGCGAGGAGTCAAAGTAGAAGATGGAGAGAACAGGGGGAGATGGAAAAGGATGATTCACTGTGGAAACCCGTGAAAAAGGAACAGGAACATTGTGTGAACAGCGACAGTGACGTGAACCACTGCTGTTTCCACAGCTCCAGTTTCCTAACACACAAATAATTGCAAGTCAAGAGGTCCAATAACAGAGTTTCTCTTGCAGCAAAGCGGAATGGTCACATTCAGAACTGCTCTGAGGAAGATCTCAGTGGCAG
The DNA here is from genome assembly GCA_016785265.1 of Paraplagusia blochii. Lineage (NCBI taxonomy): Eukaryota > Metazoa > Chordata > Actinopteri > Pleuronectiformes > Cynoglossidae > Paraplagusia > Paraplagusia blochii. The sequence continues at coordinate 2,415 of JAFBJS010005860.1, read as the reverse complement.
CAGCTTTATATCATCTAACAGGTGGGCTGAACCACAGGAAGCGAAAGGACGTCTGCACAGCAACTGGTCAGCAACTGGTCAGTCATGTTCTCCTCTTCCAGGCTCAGACAGGTTCTGCAGCCAGTGTGCAAACACAGTCAGCATCGCACAAGCTGTTGTGCAAACATCCCATTGTTCACCAACTTACACGGGTGTTTCCTTTTGGTGCTCTCCACTAAACACAGCAAAAACATTAAAGGATGATATGGAAACTGAACAAATGCATTTACAAATCTTAGCACTAACACTAATTCTTAACACTAGAAATGGCAGATCTTTTTTAGAAAAGCTGGGGAGATCAGAGCTTAGAGCACCATGGGAGTTCCTCCAGCAGTCTAGGTATATAGCAGCATCTTTTACAAACAATGTATTTCGGTTTTCTAAGATCTCTGTCCTATTCTGTTCTTACAGACCTGGGGAACTGTAAACTTCGATTAATAGGGTCTCAGTAGGTCTGCAAGATACAGTACCGTCTGATTTCACTGGGCCTGCATGGAGGCACCAGGATCTAATTTTAAAACCAAAAACTTTGATAGGGTTAAGAGCTTTATCATTCTTGTCTAAAATAGTTACGATTCTGCAGGAGGTGAAAGGCTGGTTGAGATATTTCCCTGAGGCGTGACACGAAGTCACAGCTCTTGATCTTGATTAAAAATAAACAAACACGACAAGACAAACAAGAAAATGTGAAAGCAGTTCTGAGGAACCAGGTCTTCGTGGCTACCTTCCAACACCCCCCCCCCAACCAGCTCCCGTTCCTCTAACTTTTACCTTTGCCATACCACACCTCCGTGTCATGGCATCTGCGCTGTCATCACTCACTTTACACACCCTCATTAGAGCTGCTGAGATGGAACCAAAAACCAGTTTCTACACCCTGTGGCACTATTTTCCTGTCAACACCAGGACCCACTGTCACTCACTCTCTCTGGCTGATTTCAGGAGCAGGGTCACAGCCTTTGAGGTGTGCCAGCAAGTTTGATCAAAAAGTAGATTAGAGAACAAAGGACAGTTCCACCTCTTACATAACACACTACACACCTACAAGATTGACAAGATTACCCTACATCTAGATGTGTATAAGAGACAGGTCCAGGGAGCAACCCAGGACGGAGCTGGACTTCCTGATGATTTTGTCCAGCTTGCTTCTCTCCCTCTCTGTGATGCTGCTGTTCCAGCAGACTACACCATACTGGACAACCGATGCCACTGTGGAGTCGTATATATAGTATATATATATATATAAATATAAGAAGTCAAAAGGAGAGTAAGATATATATAGTAAGCAGCAAGTATTTCTTAGTTTCTTATTTTAAGTGAATCCTAATTTTATCGATATTTTTAGACCCACAGTCTCCTTATGTAAGTCTTTATCTGTACAGTATTGTTTCGAGTGTCTCTATGTTGTACGCGAGAAACAGCGCCCCTCTGTGGCATCTACGTCAACATCAGTGGTCACTGCGCAGGCGTGGATTTTTCTAGAAAGATTCTAGAAAGCTGTTCGCCCACCCGGTTAGCAGTGACGTCGCCCCACTGAAACGCGGGTTAAAGTCAACATTGTTACTGGTCGAAGTTGTTTTTCCACCTTTTTGGAAGATTTCAGGCAGGTGTGTTTCTGAAATTCTTTTAAGATTTCGCGAAATGTTGATGGGACAACCATTGGTAACAGATAGTGAGCCTTAAAAAGCTTCGTTATAAAATTGTCGTATTTAAATGTGTATATAAAAGTATTGCTACTAATTAAGTATAATTTAAAAATCAAAAGACAATGAAAACGTTAGACAGTGTTTTCAAAAAACGAATATTTCATGAAAAAAAACAACAACTTTGGCTTAAGTTTAGCCTAGCAAGTTTAGCCTAGCTTTACCCAAGACCACTTCCGCACTGCATTTTACAAAGTAAAAGACGAAGAGTGTGTATATATATATATTTTTTTTGTAAGTAAATAAATATATTTATTTATTTTTAAGCAGTAATGTTGAAAAGGACACACAGCCAGCGGAGGTGAATTGGTCTCCTCCAGCTGTAAAAAAATTCTTGTGCACCTCTGCAGTTGTTCCACCGAGAGGCGGTGTTTGTGCACATATGAGAACAAAAGTGAACAGCCACTTAGGTCATTTTTTTTCCTCGTTTTTTATTTTTGTAACTTGTTAACATAGTTTTATTCTTTAAGGTTTGATTCACATTTGCCTTAACTCTTTCTTTCCTCTCTTTCTCTGTACTTGCATTTCCTCCTTGTCTTCTGGACTATTAACTCTGGGCGTTGATCACATTTCCAAATTCGTCCACCTCTTGGACAATGGTGACTACCTTGGTGGTCTTGGTGGTGGTCCTTGTTCTAGAGGAAAAATACAAAGAACACAGGAACCAACATCA